>JAVQKC010180178.1:0-21500 GCA_036025475.1 Philypnodon macrostomus
TATATATATATATATATATATATATATATATATATATATATATTACGATATTACTCTAGAACCAAATGTAGAATGCCAAGATGTACAGTAGCTACCAGACAATGTCACAGTGCATTTAGATTCATAACTCAGAAAGCCCCCATATTATTAAATACATGTACATACAATACATACAAATGCGTGTGTACATGTTTTATGCTGACAGATAAGAATATCCCAAGATGGTCAGCTTTCGTTCTCTTGTCGAGTCCAAACCAAGGCCCTCCTGAGGCTTTTTGGTTTAGTGTAGTGTTTCATGTTGTAATGCATACCTTTGGCGTGTGCTACAAGGTCTATAACACTGAGTCAACACTGGATTCCACTGGAGTGCATGTAGCTTTATCAGACTGATGACTTGTTCTTGGCTGGCGTGAAAGGCTGCCTGCTTGTCTAGAGAGCGCAATCTCTGCTGCAGTTTTCTTAAAAGGGAATAGGGTTCATGAATAATTCTGATTGATCTGATTTTGCTACTGCTGCCCTTCTGCTGAAGTGGCTTGTTTTATGTTGACACTTTTCACTTGTATGTGTATATGAGTCTTTGCCACTCTTGCCATGCTCTTATTGTTGCTGTGTCACAGACTGTGCAGACAATGCTGAGAAGACGAGTGGTTGCAGTAGACGTCTGTAACCGTAGCAACTGCATCCTCACCTGCTTTAGCACCACTGCTGCGTTTACTCTTAGCCATCCAAGATCATAATGTGAACCATTCATTTCAACGTGCCCAATTTGAATTCACAAGGTCATAATGAGCCAGTAGCATAGTGAAGCTGCCACGTCTATGTTTGTCTGCCTCGGGCTATAAAGGCAGCTAAGCTACATAAATAAATCCAGTTTGCAGACTGTATTAAATTACACTATATCAGTTTACAGTTTGCTAAGCTAAATGGTGCTAACTTTGTATTTCTGTCAATTGTTTTGTTCATTTACAGTGAGTCACATACAACATGACTCATCTGATTGGCTACTGAAGTCACATGTTACAGATGTCATCATGGTGTATGCAGGGTATGTTTGGCATGTCTGAAGGTTCTGCTGAAACTGTATCCATAACTCTATTTTGCAATTTCTATTATTAGAGATACTGTAAGACCATTGGTTTGAGTTCTTATCACTGTGTATTGATACTATTTAGATATCAGCTATAGTACCATGTTATGTTATGTTTAAAACATATATAGGGGCAATAAGGCTTTCACATGTTTCTTGCTTTAGATTAAAATTAAAGGTCTGAGACTGAAAACATACATCTGCAAGGTTGCTGCTAATAGATGCCATAGAAATAGACAAGTGAGAAGAGAAGGCTATTGCATTATTAGTAATATGGTCAGAAACATTTCTATTGGGTCCTATTTGTGAAGGATTTTTATCCAGTTACATTGATTATAAGTGAATGGCGTGTGGGTTTCTCTTCCCACACAGTCTGCTCTCTTGCCCTCTCTTGGTTTGCATGGTATTCTTTGTTTTCCTTTTGCCTCTAACAAAACAGTCAAGACATGCAATTTTTCTTGTTGCAGCAAACTATTTGACCTTAGCAACCCGATGATCCCCACAGTAAAGCTGTCATAATGCACCCTATGTAAGATTTATACATGGATTCTTCTCCAACTTGTGGCTGAGAGCGCCATTACTGACTCAGTTTATGAAAATAATCAAACAGATTTCCTTAGAAGTTGCCATGTAACAAATTCTATTTTATACTATCAAAATCAGTTCTCTATGGCAGTGTATTCCTGCCAACTGAGTGTGAATATGTTTCAGCAGTATCGGGTTAAACATATCTTGTTAAAAGGTTATAGTATCTTGTAAAAACTTAATTTTTTTTCACTTTTTTAAAAATGTGATATAGCCAGAGGTGGGTAGAGTAGCCAATAATTTTACTCAAGTAAGAGTACAGTTACTTCAGAATAAAATGATGTAAAAGTAAAAAGTACACATAATTACTCGAGTAAGAGTAGGAAAGTACTGGGTGAAAAAAATACTGAGTAATTGTTTGATCGTAATATCAGATTATTTGTTGGATTTTGTGGTAATCGGGGAAATTTTTTTAACAAAAAATATACATCTTTTGTCAATTTCAAAAGAAAAACTAACAAAGTAAATAATATTTTTAAAAATGATGGAACAAGGAACAAAATTTCCAAATTATATTTTTCTCATTAATCTATACCTATAGAACATGCAGGTGAGTAATAGTAGTCCTACTCTTTCTAGATTTCCAAATTTTACTCAAATAAGAGTACAGTTACTTCAAAATCTTATAAGTAAAAGTAAAAAGTATTGTGCAGTAAAGCTACTCTATGGAGTACAATTTATTCAAAAAGAATATATGTAACTGAGTACTACCAACCTCTGGATATAGCTGAATGTATTAACAATCAGTTGGCACTAATAAGCTGCTGTAGTTATTAGGTACAATTGCAGCAACACAATATATGTAATTATACAATAAGTAAGTAACAAACTACTTTTTGCTTTTTTATATTATGACCTGCAGTCTTTCTCTAAAGTCTTCTGATTGGTTTATTGAGCTGTTTATTGAGCTGTGTATTGAGCTGTGTATTGAGCTGTTTATTGAGAGGTAATCCCACTTTCTTATTTAACGAAACAGTCATATTTTATCATGGCTGGTCTTTTGACATTAGGCATCCTGTATACTTTCTTCATGTAGTCCAAACGTTCTCCCTTATGCTTTTGTTTTCTGCCTCATGGTTTTAGATATGATTCATGTGGACAGAAACCAGATTTAAAGTGTCTGCTTACTCTTATGTGAACAAGGCATCTGGACTTAGTTTTGTTTGAGGTTTTGTCCCCATACTGTGACCCAGAATCTTCTACTACTACCTCTAATATCCCCAAAAACCTGCACAAATGGTTTGGTCCTGTCTTGAAACAGGGACAGGTGAAACAGATGTCTAATCCGACTGTTTCTCATCGAATCCAAGTGGGAGCTCCATAAAAAAGCTTGTATTAGATAATTATTGTGTGTTTGATGTTGTAAAACATTAAATGGTAACCTAAAAGTATCCAAAATAGACTGAGAAATGTGAAAAAAGAAAAAAAAAGCATAAAATAGGAGTTTTTAAAAAATATTTCATTGTTACTGTCATTATAAGCAAAATTATTTCTTATAATAATCATCATTTTCATAACTCTGTGATCCTAAATCGGCTGTCAAAATACAAAACATATTCACCCGTTTAAAAAAAACAAAAAAAAAAAAACATTGAAAACAACACTCTCTAGTGACTATAAAGTGATATCTGATTGAATATGATATTTATTTCTTTTTAAAGACTTGATGTAGAGGTTTTGGGGAGGGGGGGCTCCTGCAGGACCTTCATGGACCCCTAGGGGGCCCTGGACCCCATTTTACTTATCACTGTATCACACCATTGAAAACATTTAGGACTTGCTTCATGGTATCTATGCTTACAAAGGATAAATAATTCTCCTAAAATGCATAATATCTATACATTAATTGTACTTGTCCATCAGAGTCAGAGGCATCAATACTAAACCAGGAGGAAACCCTTGGACACATATAGACTTGATTTCTAAGCGCAGTCCCCAGGTCCTGTCTAGAGCAGTGATCTCATTAAAATGTGCAAAGTGACCTCTTTCGTCTACAGCTTCTCTTCATCTCTCTTCTTTTATTTCTATCCCACTATTCCCCATTCACTTCACGGCCAAAACATCACAGATATGAAATGTTTGACTGTATCTTGCTTCCCTTTGAATCGCATTCCCAAAAATTTACCAATTTGGGATTTGGTGTCAAGCAGAAGTTCAAACACTGTTTTATTTCTTGGGCCTGATCAGGATTCACAGTGTATCGACGTTCACACGCAGTACCTCGTGTGTATGTGTGTATGTGTGTGTGTGGGGAGGGAGGCTCAGCTTTAATGAATGGTTGCCGGGTAGAACAGGAGGCGTAAGGAAGGAATTTGTTAATTATGAATGGAGCTCTTCTCTTGAGATTTGACCAACACTGTGTCACTATTTGTGGGTATGCTACTGTGAGGATGTATGGAAATGTGTTTTAACCATTTTGCAATTTGTACATTTGCACTGAGACAGACAGAGACCATGCCTATGTCAAGTACCAAAAGAAACACACAAATTACACTAACACATTCATAAAAGGTATGGTGGGTGAGGTGTCTTGCCCAAGGACACAGCAGCTTAAACGTGGAGCCGGAATCAAACTGCCCAAACCTTGGTGGACAGACTGAGAAATGTGCAAAACCTGCTGAAGTTCAAACTGAACATTGGAATGGAAAAAACAAGTTGACAGCTTTGTGTATTTTTGAATAATCTACTGATATTTACACATATAGGGTTTAAAGAGAATAGTCTAAAATGGGGGAAAAAAAAGATTCAATGAGCGGCAGTTATGTGAAGAAAAAATGCCAGAATGAATTGAGATTGAGTAATAGTAACTAACACCTGTACCTTCTTGTTGAGTGGCGGGAATGGTCATATTGTGTGCCATTTTAGATCTTGTGCCCACAGAGAATTATGGGATGACAGTTTCCTTTTGAGAATGAGGTCCATTCTGATGTATGCTGTGCCGAAGTGGATATGAATGGAAGCCATATATCACCTTTTCACGGTAGTTCTTATCACGGCCGCCATGCTTCTGGGTCATTTAACCCATGCAGGGGCCTTCCTCTGTAACTGTGACCAAGTATAAATCCTGTCCTATTGTATTTTTTGTAGTTCTTATGTAACCAATGTGAACAAATATGTATGTTCATTTTATACCTCTCATCTGTTTGGTGACGGGGAGCTAGAATCTATTTCTACTTCAGGCATACCCTTACGACACTAACAAGGTAATCACAGTGCTACTACTTGGTAACACAACCACAATAACTGACTGTGGGAACTTTTAGGGACATGCAGTTTTCTACATATTCATGTTTTTTTGGTTGGTATAAGGATTTGAATGCACAGTATAACTAGGCTGCACAATTAATCCTAATGGAATAAAAATGTCATTTTTAGTGGTCGCAATTAGTACATAACAAAATATATGTAAAAAAACAACTGCTTACCTTGTAGGATTAAACTGTACAAAGATGTTCTGGAAGGCATCTGATTCTTGTGGAAGATTAACAGTTAATATAGTGTATATCGTCAAGTGTTAATGCTTTCGCAATATTTGTCATGTTTTTTTTTTAATTTTGCAACCCTATAGTATAATGTAAATTACAGTTATGCCATGTTGATGTGCAAATAATCTTGGGTCAGGATATCATTGTATTGTCTTAAGGTAAATGTTTTAGATATGTAGTCAATGCTTTCTCTGATAAAATTGTGTTATGTGGATAAAGTTTTCCATAAAGTTGTTGTTTTTTTTTGTTTTTTTGTTTTTATCACTGTACATACATGTGTTCAGAACTGCCTTAAACAAAGTATTTATTATTTTCAAAGTCTATCATAACTCCAACCTCCCATGTGCTATGTAAACTAAGGACTAAGGAAATCCCACTTGGTTGATCTGATCTGATTTGTATACACTGAACTAGAAGCAACAATTACAGTCCCTATCCTTTTAGACCCAGTTGTCTGTTTGACATCTGCTGCCATGTCTCTTAACACATCACAAATGGATAAGGCTTGGATCCCTTTTCCTGTGCTGTCCCAGTGATTCAGAACGCCTTGTTTGGAAGTCAGTGCTCTCTGCCATCATTTAAACTGACTTTCTCACCAGGGTCAGCTTTTTCCACAGAGACCTGCTCCAGCTTTAAATAGACTTGTGTTTACAGTGGCAGGTTCAACACTCACAAAATATGGGTCACACACACACTCACAGGACACACGCATACACTCAAGAGACACACACTCACGGGACACACACGTACACTCACAGGACACACGCATACACTCACAGGACACACGCATACACTCAAGAGACACACGCATACACTCACGGGACACGCATACACTCACGGGACACACACATACACACAAAGGACACACACATACACTCAAGAGATACACGCATACACTCAAGAGACACACGCATACACTCACGAGACACACGCATACACTCACGGTACACACGCATACACCCACGGTACACACGCATACACTCACGGGACACACGCATACAGTCATGAGACACACGCATACACTCACGTTAGAGACACATACACTCACGGTACAGACACATACATTCACGGGACACACGTACACTCACGGGACACGCGTACACTCACGGTACAGACACATACACTCACGGTACAGACACATACATTCACGGGACACACGTACACTCACGGGTCATGCGTACACTCACGGTACTCACGGGACAGACGCATACACTCAAGGGAAACACACATACACTCACGGGACACACGCATACACTCACGGGACAGACACACACACTCACGGGACACACGCATACACTCACGGGAAACACGCATACACTCACGGGACACACGCATACACTCACGGGACACACGCAAACACTCACGGGACACACGCATACACTCACGGGACACACATACACTCACGGGACACACGCATACACTCACGGGACACTGGGCTAAACAATAACATAACCAGGACTAAACCTGGATAAACCATGTCCAAATTTGTTCTAAAGCAAGATTTAATCCAGGCCTAAACTATAAATTTTGTTTCAGACCAGGGCTATATCAGGACTAAATCAGTTCTAAACCAGGACTAAATCAGTTTTAAACCAGGACTAAATGAGGTCTAAACCAAAACATGATAGCACTATAGTTTATTTCAGCTTAAATGGTCGTGGAGATTTTGAGATTTTGCCTTCACCTAGAAAAACTCTTTTTTGGACCTGAATACTCAAAAAAGTAAATACTATTCAGAAAATGTCCCCTTTGTGGTTGGTTTGCATGGTGACACAGTGGCATTTATAAATATGTGTCTAATCTTATGGAACTGTTTTGTGTTTCCAGGGGCGACCAGAGATATTGGTTCAGCGCTGACTAGAATGTGCATGAGGCATCGCAGCATCGAGGCCAAACTTCGCCAGTTCACAAAGTAAGACACAGGAACCTGTTTATATAAACTTGACTTTTCTGAGCTTTCCACAACGTTATAATGCTGTCTCCTGATCAAGAAACACACCAAAAACATCTCTATTTTTTTGTTTTTGTTTACTCACACATACAGGTTCAAGAGGTAAGCTAGGCATTGGCATACTGGTTAAAAAAACTTGCTTTTACCATTCTACATAGATATAGACCCTTTAAAATGTAGGTCATGTTTCAAAATTCCAGAATGGAATACAATAAAAGTAGTGTTTGTGGTGAGAGATAGAATAATTCTGAACATACAATGAAAAAAACTATTGTGGTCTTCAACATTTCTGTAAGGACTTGTCCAGTAAAACCTAAAAATCAAGAATTTTGCCTCCAGTCAAAAGTCTAACTGTTACTAATGTGTACATTAAATAAATATACAATGTGAAGTACATTCACTAATGTTTTCTAACCAGGCTCTGAAATCACCTACATGTAGCAGAGTGGTTGTCATTTTTTAGAACCATCGATATTTGCAATATTTAGTGGCTGATGCTAATTTCTCCATTGAAAATGTACATTCCGCTTGCCTCCATTCCGGAATATAGAACTTTCTGTTTACAAACTTTTAAAGGGTCTATAGTGATGAAGTGAAGTGGACGTTTCCAGCCAGGGAAAGTGAGCTCTTTCAGAAACGGCTCCTAAAATAAGATGGTTTCAACAAATATAGGTTTTTTTTTTTAAAGGTAAACAAAAAGTTTAACAGGAACTTAAGGGAGAGGGCTTGAAATGGTCCGTTTAAGGTTATTGCCAACCAAAGATTTTCCAAATGCTGTATATGTACCACTGTAAATAAACTGGCATGCCACACAGACAAGTCAAGGAGCCTGAACCATTGTTTTGCCCTTGTCTCCATACTCCATACATTACCTTAATGACTTTTCCACAGCAGAGCTATTACATGGATGTTAATGATGATTAGAATATATGTCTACACTAATGGTGCTCTTTGAAGGTGAAGCCAATATTCCAAACTGCCCTACATTAGCAGAGGGCCCTGGCTGACGCAGCTGTGAAACCTGGTGCCAAAGTTGCTGTCCCCCCAGAACTTTACTATACAGGCCCATTTGGTCACGCATGCCTTAATAATACTACAGGTTTTGATATTTAACCTAAAAAATAAACACATAAAATCCTTACGTTCAAGCATCTTTAGAACATTACTCAAGACAGAACCAAATGATTCCATAGGTTATAATGCAATGTCATACAGAAAAAAAGGTAGGTCATATAGGCGTGGTCATATATAATTGTGATCATTAGAAATGTGTCTTTTATGGTTATGTGTATTGCACCTTGCAGTTACACTTTGGAAACTCTAAATGACACATAAATGATGCTTAGAGCCTCTTCTTTCTCCTTCAGATGTTTTTAGTCATTGTACAGCTAAAAGCTAACAATCTAGCTGAGGATATAAAATATAAGATTGAACTGTGGAGTGTGACTGCATTAAACATGATTTCAGTTTAGTGTTCGATTATGTGTTGTATATCGTAAAGTTTTACACTGACTATTGCCCATTTTGTTTGCGCACCTGTCCACAGTGCTTTGATGGAGAGTCTGATCACACCTCTTCAAGACAAGATTGAGGACTGGAAAAAGACTGCCAACCAGCTGGATAAAGATCATGCCAAAGGTACAAACCAAATAGCTTGGCCCTAATACAGCAAAAGTTTTGTTTTGAATTTCAAGTTTTGACAAGTCAGAGAATCTAGATGAACATTTTGAAAAAATCCGATGCCATTTGACGCTTTTTGAAAACACGCTCTCTGATCCTCACTTCAGACAGTTGCTTTTAAGTATACATACACTTTGATATATAACCTCAGATGTTCCATCTTTGTTGTTCCATCAAGAGGGAGTGGTGTTTTCTCATCCAAAACTGACTAACAACGCTAATATTTATGCTTTTAACTGGCACTTACAATATCCTAATAATGCCTACAACCAGAAAGACTTTTTAGATTTAAGACTAGATTATTATAATAAAACAGAGAAACTATTGGCTTTTCGTAGCTTTCTCAAAACTATCCCCAGGAGGCCACAAGCCAGTATACTCCTTGTGCCAGTCCCAAGTCTTGATAAATGATAAGGATCGCATCAGGAAGGGTATCCATCTTTTGGTGACCTCAGAAGAAAAAAGACTGTTCAAGCATGAGGTCGTGGGAACTTGACATTCCTCCCATTAAAGCATCACTGTTCATTATTTCTTCCAGAGTACAAGAGGTCACGCCATGAGATCAAAAAGAAATCATCTGACACCATGAAGCTTCAGAAGAAGGCTCGAAAAGGTGACCATCCATTGACCATAAAGATAACATGGAATACATTTATGGCTTTGTGTTAGAAATTCCATACATGTTTCTTTGGACACAGAAATGTAGGGATTTGATTTAATTCTTTACTAGAGCATGATGATATTTGCCACTTACTGAATACAACAGCTCAACTTATCTGAGGAAAAAATGGAGACATGGCTCCATCTAGTGGCGGAAAATACAATTGTAGGTTTTACTAATCTGAAATAGAAGCAACAGAAATACTCTAACATTTAGCCAAATGTACATTATGGTAAAATACAACACAGCTTTGTATTGTTTTTCTTGATTATGTCATGGGAACCTAACCTAAGTGAGATTATAGATGTCTTTGCATTCTCTTGATAACATTATAGCTGGCTGGCAGGTTGGCATATAGACCCCTTAAAAGTTTGTAAACAGAAAGTTCTAAATCCCGCAATGGAGGCAAGACCATAATACATTTTCAATGGAGAAATTAGCAGTAGCATTTTTAGATGTCCTTAGAGAAATGTTGATGACCACAATAGTTTTTTCATCGTATGTTCAGAATTATTCGAACTCTCACGTTAACTCCAGTCGCTTCCATTCCAGAATTTTGAACATTCCATATGACCAACATTTTAAAGGGTCTCTATAGAAAGTTATTAAAATGTTTAATTGGGCATTCAATTACAGAGATATGTTTAACACAATATCAAATGGAGAAATGAATAAAACAGTGTTGCCTTATAACATAGTGGCAGTTTTTGTTTGTTTGTTTGTTTCCTTGCTTTCAGCTCTGATCAGTTCTGATGCCTGGTCACACATTTGATGTTGTAAATGTATTTTTTGTTGCAGCAGTATTATTTGCTCTAACCTTTGGCGCCATGGCTGTCATGTGATGCTCCTTGTACTAACCCTAACAATACGTTCTGCTGTTTCTGCCCTTTTTTTTTCTCTTTTTCTTTTATTTTGCTTCTTCTTTTGCTGTCTCCCTTCTCACTGTTGCTGTCTTGATCTCCCTCCCCAACGTTCGATATGTGTCGTCCTGTTGTAGAGATGCAGGGTAAGTATTGTCCAGTGGTTTTCTGTCTTTTTTCTCACTCATGTGATCTTCAGTGAACACTACGCATGTAAACGCACTAAATCTACAGTACATTCAAAAAGCCCGAGTAGTCATTTTAACCATCGCTTAGTTAGTCAATACTAGGTCATCATAAAGGCTTTCATCGTAGCATCTTCTCAAAGTGTTTGAGATTTGAAGTCAGTGAAGGTGCATGATGTAATGTTGATTTCCTTCATGATGACTTCTGTCTTTGGATCAACCCCACAGGTTAAATACAGCCTGCTGCCTGTACGCATGCTAATATTCTTACCGTTTTTGCATGGCTTGCCTTCTTCATGTGATTACTTCACCATATTGGAAATACAATATGCAATGGAATTTACAGGACATGTGTAGGCACAGTGCTGACTGTGTTTATACAGCAGAGACGGACATTATGTTACTGTATACAACCCATCACTGGCATCAAGTACACACACCACCAGGAATATAAAAAACTTAAAAAAATAAAAAATAAAAACTAGATTGTTGGGATGTGGTATATAATTCAAATGTAATTATTGCTTTAGATATAATAGTGCTACTGGTGTCTCAATATGCAAAATATTGTGTAAACAGTAACTGTCATAACCAGGACAGAACAGACCAGAACTAGAGTAAACTCATATTTGGCTATAAGCCCCATTAGCAAGATTATGACCATATTCTTTTTCCTACTCATTTACATTACTCTTCACTCTGACCGGGGGGTGGGCGATATGGCGATAAAAATCGAATCGTCATATGAAGAACATTGAATCGTGATACAGTCTATTAATTAATGTTCTGCTCTTTACCAACATTTATACTGTCACAATGCCTGTTTTTATATGAGTAAAAAAAGAAAAAAAATAGTATTGTGATGAACATTAGATTGGATGTGCATTGAATTTGTAATGACATTTTTACCATATCGCCCGCCCCTACTATGACCTCAGACGTGACTACATTAGTTTGCTCTAACCACCTTATGTCTCGTTAGGCCGCGGAGACCTGCAGCCCCAGCTGGACAGTGCCATGCAGGATGTGACAGACATGTGTTTGCTGATGGAGGAGACAGAGAAACAGGCTGTACGGCGCGCTCTAGTGGAGGAGAGGGGCCGCTTCTGCACATTCATAGGCTTTCTGCAACCTGTCGTGGTAAGACGAAAATAATAACAATATACTATTGAGCAATTGTAAGACATAACACAAACAGTATTAGAGTGGGGGCATAGTTCAAGTAAATAATCAGCCTGCCTATTTCACTGAAACATAATTGTAATCCTCAAAATCATGGGACAAAGTTTTGTTATTGCGTTCGGGGTCAACAGCTTACATTTTGTAGGCTATAATACATAGTGTGCAACTTTGAATACGACTGAAAGTCTGGAATATTTCTTAAACACACACACTAATGTTTGAAAAACTATGGTTGGAAGTAAGGCCAGTGTTCGTATTGGCCAGTATTGTCGAGGCTGCAATTAAACACGGGTTATTATCATATAACATAAGTTACAATGAAATCATTATATTTTATGCCATGATGCATTATTTAGTTTAATCTTTGTTTATGAAATTGTCTGTTTTTGACTCTGAAGACCCTAAAAGTCTTGGTTAACTCTGGTCTCGGACAGATCTTGATCTTGGACTATTGTGGTCTTGGACTGGTTTTAGTCTCGGATAGTCCGGTCTTGTCTACAACACTAGTAATGGCAGTACTGTATACTCCAATGTTTCTGTTTTCTTGTAGAATGGAGAGATTGCAATGTTAGGAGAGATTACCCACCTCCAGGCCATTATTGATGACCTCACTGTGTTGACAACTGACCCTCACAAACTGCCTCCTGCCAGTGAACAGGTACAGCATCTTTACCCACATCATGGGATCTATTTTTTGGTAACGTAAGTGCGCATAACTTCTATAACATTAATATCATGTGACCAAATATAATGTAAGAAATGTACATTATGTTGTTTTTTGTATTATTAATGAATGTTTGCACTTTTAGGTGATTAAAGATCTGAAGGGCTCTGACTATACCTGGTCCTATCAGACTCCGCCCTCATCTCCGAGCAGCTCCGGTTCACGCAAGAGCAGCATGTGCAGGTACTACTCACCCACCAGCCAGTGTGATGCATTCAAGTCTATTGGAAAGAGGAGCTTTTGTGTGGTTTGTGTTTGATTGTCAGTCCTTTTGTCTGTGTCCCAGTCTCTCATTCGCGTCTGCCACATCCACTTAAATAGAATCTCAAAATAATGCCTCCAGACAGGGACACGCAGTTATTATTAATACAAAAACAGAAACGGTGTAGACTCTGAATATGAATCTGTGGATTTGTTGTGTTTTAGGCGTCTGTCTTGTCAGTCACTGTGTTTACACATAGAGCACCATCAGACTATGCACAGACCAGGACAATGAAGTGCTTTAATTGCATTTAATAATATGTTCACTGGACTCCACTCAGACTATTACATTGTTGTGATCTTGTTTTTAACAATATCAAAAAGTCAAACAAAGCTAACATTAAACCTCATTTGTCTGTACATAAATCCACACTGCGCTATAGTAATATTAATAATGTTAATAATGGATTAGATCTTGCACCTTCCAAGCCCTCCAGGCTTTCTTGAAACACTTTACAATTAAGTCCGTTATTCCTTCACTCCATAGTACTACATTTTGTAGCCATAGCTACACAGGGCCATATTGATAAAGATATGGCAGCTCTACTGCCCCTCTGACTACCACCAAACCCACCACCACAATCAAACTAACACAAGTGCCATGGGCACAACAGCAGACTGGTTGGAAAGTGAACATTCAACCCTCCAAATACTGAACACACTTCTCTTCCACCGGAGCCACTGCTGCTTTAAAAAACTAGCTTTCTTTCTAAAGGTTTAGTTTGTTTAGTTTTTATGCCGTTGGAGAACACAACAAACATCCAGATATAGTGTCTGGCTCTGGAGCCTTCTCCAAGTTCTGAATTCTAAATTTTGGAAGTTTCCAAAGTTGTGTCACTTGAATATTGAAAGCATGCCTGTCACTGATATGACCATGATCTCATGCATTCTCCTTCCTTCTCTCCCCTTTTCTCCATCTCTTTGTCTGTTTGTGTTGCCCTCTTTCTCTAAATTGGGGTATCTCCCGAATGGCACTGTCTACTCATATTGACAAACTGTGGGATGTCCCTTCTACAACACTACTGGGGAACGCTGCAAACATTAATTCCTTCAAATCTCCGTTGTATTTTGTACCACTGCATTACATTACAAAACCATGTCTATAAAATACCCTGCCTCCATCTATCCGTATACCCATCCGTCACCCCACTCCTGGCTTCCACGCACCTACCCCCAAGCAGCAGCGTCAACAGTGCCCACAGTAGTGCCTCCCGCTCTTCAGGAGGGGGGAGTATTGCAGGTTTAAGCGCAGGTGGGGGCTCGCAGCCTCACTCACCCACCTCTTCATCCTCCTCTTCCTCGGTCCGATATCGCAGCAGCCTGCCACACCAGCCACCACCACCTGGGGGCATCGCGGCGCACCGTCTCAGCAGCGTCTCCTCACACGACTCGGGATTTGTGTCTCAGGACGCCAACATCTACTCCAAACCTCCCTCTCCCATGCCTTCGGACATCACCAGCCAGGTACGGGAAAAAGCATTACATTCATTCTGAATTCTTAGGACTGCATTGGTAACGGCTTCAAAAATCAATATTGGCCGATATACACCATATTGGTATCGGCATAGAATTTTCATATTTGTGCATCACTGGTAATGATGAGTACTTTTCCTCTATTTTAAATACAGAAGTCATCAAGTTCAGCTTCATCAGAGGCCTCAGAGACGTGCCAGTCAGTCAGTGAATGCAGCTCGCCCACAACTGTAAGTACCTATAGTCATGAAGTATCCAAACCGCTTTGAATTGCTAAGGGCCATTCAAGCTAATGTGAAGTCTTGCATTTTAAAAAAGTCAGGCTGAACTTTTAATCAGGACTTTTCAGAGCTCAGACAAATATTTTACTGCTGCTGAAGGTCTGCTGTTATTATCCCAAACGTGAACAGTTCTGTGAAAAAGTATAGGAGAGAGACGAGTTCCCTTAAAGCTTCAATTCTAATAAAACACTATGGAGAACTCTCTGATGTCAATGATCAACTTCAATCCTTTATTTCTAGCTGCTTTATCTGTCTGTTCTTTACTTGAATACATGAAGCTATTTCACTAAAGTTGATGGAATGATGAGTGAAACTTTATAAAATGAAATTGTGGGATGTAGGACATATTTATCTTTCACAGCATTCTGAAAATACTGTATACTATCTTGTATAAAGTCATTTTTATGCAATATAGGTCAAGAAAGCAAAGAAAAACATGCATTGGTCGTGTATATGAAAGACTTTTTGAAATGTGTGCAGCTTGGCTATTTGAAACACAGTAGAGACCCTTTCAAAGTCTGTAAACAACTAGAGGCAAGACCATAATACATTTTCAATGGAGAAATTAGCAATAGCTACAAAATATTGCGTATTAAGATGGTTTTGACAAATGACATCCACTCTGCTACATGTAGGTAATGTCAGAGCCTGGGTAGGAAACATTAGTGACTGTACCTCACATTGTATGTTTATTTAAAGTACACATTAGTAACAGTTAGACTTGTGGCTGGAGGTAAAATTCTTGATTTTTAGGTTTTACTGGACAAGTCCTTACACAAATGTTGATGTACACTATAGTTTTTTCATTGTATGTTCAGAATTATTCTATCCTTCAGCACAAACACTACTTTTTTGAAATGTTACCTCACTTACCAGTTTTTAATTTTGAACATTCCCAAATATCCCAAACATTTTAAAGGGTCTATCAATACCAATCCAGTGACAATTTAGGTGTTGAGATTCAGTAACAATACCCGCTCACACACAAACAGTCCCGTGGAGCTGACCCTATAATTGGTGAAGGCACACTAAAACTACATTTCATTTTCATTCTTTCCTTTTCTGCCCTCCTTATTTATTTGAAAGTGAAACATGTGGTTTTCTTTGTGTTGGACCTGTTCTCTCCAGCAGCGTTTGTCATGCGCCACAGATTTCACATTTGACTGCGTTCACCTTCAGTTTATTGAGAGACACGGCACCTGAATGCTTCGAAATAACACGCATGATCGGGATGGGATGTGTACTGCATCAATAATTGCAATTTGCCAAAACACTTTGATAACAGACCTGGTTTAATCAATTGAAGAATGTGGTATTACAGAAATATAAATAATTTACACATTGGAATAGGATGCTTGAGTGGGCCTGTATTACCATGCCATGACCTTTATACACTGAAGAATATTTTCCTTTATAGTGTGGCAATTTCAAGCTTTCAATTTGACTAATTCGAGTCAAAGGCATACATTAACATAATTGGGTCGTCCTTGATCTGGCGTTATCTTCACTTCTAAATCTTTAGTAATTTTATGTACAGCCTCTTATGCTTGTCATTGGTCCCATACAAGGCCATTCTGCTTTCACCAATAGTCTCTGATCATGTGACTGTCTCTCGTCCTGCAGTTTGGCTCCACCTTCGCTACCTTCCGCCCCGCTCTCTCTCACTCTGGCTCCAATAGACCTCTTTCTGTCATTCTTCCTGTCACTGCGTCCCCACCCTATATACGTCCCCCTGGATCCAGCTCCTCCTCTCCCACATCAAAGGTTCCTATCTGGAAGGTTTGTTCCCCATACGCTTCTTCATTCTTCATTTGCACTTTTTTGTTCTGTCATTCAGTTAACCTCTCAGATTTATTTTCTTTAAAAGGGACCATATCATGCTTTTTTTAAATGAATTTGCTTACCTTCAGATTGGCATTTCAAATTGTATAATTCAAAAGTAATTGTATTTATTGAAAATGTCTTCCTTTGGCTGTTGCTTTCAGTCCACTGAAAACACTCATTAGGTGCATTCCCCTTTAAGACCCTCTTTCCATGTGCTGGCTACACCCACTTCCCAACCACAGCCAACGCAACAAATGGGAAAAAAAGTCTTATCTATAAATATATATAAAAAATCCGCTTCTGGGAAAGTCGAAGTCTCAGCAAAAACAGGTTTAATCAAACAAAGAAAAATAACTAAGCATTATATGGTACAATTTAATACACACATTACTTTGCTTTCATTGCATATTCACCCCCACTTGCTGTGTGTGCATGCATGTTATTTGGCCACTGTTTTTCCCCCCATAATTCAGAAATAACAATGATAAAACTAAAAATTTGATTGAAAATTACTGCCTACATACACCCACTCACCTGCACTCTCCTTAAACCCAAAATCCACCACAAAAAGCCCCCCTCTTTGCACCCAGATAAAGGGCTCAAACTGCTGGATAGTGGACAAGTCTGTGCCGATCCTACCTGCCATAGATTCTTTATTAATTCTCCTTGCCTCCTCAGGACTGGTCTAAAGCAGGTCAGTATGAGCAGCCAGTGGCGGCCACAGCGGTCTCAGCAGCGGTAGGGGTACAGAGGCGGAAGGAGCCCCTGGACAGGCTGAGGGAGAGTGAAGGGTCCCCCAGTGCTCAAGGCTACGCCGGGCCATCCCACGCTGATGACGCACAGAGGGCCAGGATGACTGCTGTTACCATGGCTGCTAAGGTGAGGAATAGTCAAGTCTGAATATATCAACTTCATATAAAGATCTTTATATGAGGAAAACAGTTAAATCAACCACTGAGATTAGTGGTGTTTATACTGGAGAAAGGTGATTTAACTGACTTTGATCATGGAGGGGTGGTTGGTGGCAGGTTTAATAAGTATTCTGGAAACGAATGAGCTATTGGGATACAATAAAAAATATATATTTTTCAGGTGAGTTGCCATACTGTGGGTAAAATGCCAGAGGTCAGAGACTGGTGTTAGATAATGGAAAAGCAATTTTAGCACAGACAACCCCTTGTTACATCAAGATCTGCTGAAGGCTAGTGAGTGTATCGAAGCAGACAATGTAGAAATGCTGTTGTTTTATTGCTGTCTGTTTTCTTTTTCTCTCAGCATGGGGATGAGGTTTCACCCGCAGCTAGTGACCTGGCCATGGTGCTGACTAGAGGACTGAGCATGGAGCAACAGAAAAGCAACAGAGACTCTCTGCAGTATTCAAGTGGCTACAGCACAGAAACTACCACCCCATCCTGCTCAGAGGACACGATCCCCTCACAAGGCAGGTTCCATGCAGTCACAAATAACTCCTCAACTTTATATATATCATATATTACTTTATGTATGATGAGAATATATTTCCTTTCTTGCATGTAGCTGTGACTGGAAAATGCAACACAACTAGAATCAAGATTAGTGAAGAAAATCAAACGTAATACAAAACAGTGTCACACAATATTCAACTCAGCCCTAGTTACGTCACTGTAGACTGTACACTGCAGACTCCCATTACAGCATAACCAGACTTTGCTTAAGGCTTAAGGCTAGACTTTAACAGAGCTAGATGGTATAAGAAAACATCAGAAATAAGCACCTATAAGGGCACATAACAAACATGAGTCTAATTCCTGAGAAGTTTTGTTCTCATGCTCCTGTTCTCATAGGTTCTGATTATGACTGCTACTCTGTGAACGGAGATACTGAGGGTGCAGATGGACAGACTGAGTTTGACAAGTCCTCCACTATTCCCCGCCATTCCAACATTGCACAGAACTATCGCCGGATGATCCAGACCAAGAGGCCAGCCAGCACTGCTGGCTTGCCCAGTGGGGTGCTGGGACCAGGGATTCATGGGATACCAGGGCAGCCTGGTGGAGCCGGTGGAGGAGGAGCTGGAACTCCTGGCACAGCCACCATTCGCCGGACTCCATCCACTAAACCAGGTGTAAGACGCACACTGTCCAATGCAGGGCCCATCCCTATCCGACCACCCATAGTGCCTGTGAAGACGCCCACTGTCCCGGGAGACTCACACTCACCAGGGGCCAGTGGTGGACACGGAGGGGCTGTGCCTGTACGCGTGGGGAGTGAGGAGTGTGTTTTCTTTGCTGGAGGTGAGGACTCTCAAGGAGCGCTTGACTATGTAAAAGCTTCTCCCAAGCGCCTGAGCCTGCCCAACACTGCGTGGGGGTCTGGGGCAGCTTTAGAGGTCTACGCCCAACAGCATGGTCTGGCAATGGGAACGGGATCAGAGGAAGAACAAATGATCGCTGCCAATCGACACAGCCTCGTGGAGAAGATCGGTGAGTTAGTGGCCAGTGCACATGCCCTTGGAGAAGGCCAGTTTCCTTTTCCCACACTTCCTGATGATCCGGCCACACCACCATCTGGACCCAGTGATGCTCAAACAGGAACAGATGGGGCAGAAGGGACTGGTGACATGTTGACCACCATCAGGAGAGGAGTCCGTCTTCGCAAGACCGTCTCCAATGACCGCTCAGCACCTCGCATCTTGTGATGAAGAAGAACCAGGAAGTGGAAGTTGTTTGTCAGCCAGTAGAGTCAGCTGTTGGTGTGGTGCAAACCAACTGTCTAGTGAATACAGAAAAATAACCATGTAGGGAATAATATATCAGAAGATGAATGAAAACAAAAACATGTGTTTAAAGTCATCATTAGAGTTTAATATATGAAATATAATAATGATTAAACTTAATAATGTTAACATGCTGAGAATTGAAGTAAAAATATTGACAGGCTTTAGCAGGCCACTAGTGTGTGTTGGACGCATGTTTGTCTTCTGTACACACACCGAGGGATGCACCTGCAGGAAAAACAATGAAACATGGAGTGCAAAACCGAGAAAAAGATTGCGTTTGAGTTTATAGTTTTCTCAGTTGTCTTCTCCGACTAACCACTGGTCTAACGCCACATGAACTGGACTGATGCAGAGGAGAGAGGTGCCATGTGACTGCTACACACTGTAACTACAGCCCACTGAACTGAAGCTTTGGTGTTAGCATGGCGAGCTAACAACTTACTTTACAGAGTGTTGTTGGCATTGAACCGTGCTAGTGCCCCTTCCCCTCTCTCTCTCAGTTGTGTGAGTGTATTCAAATAAACCACAGATAAGTACGTGTATGAGCGTGTGTGTTTGAGTGAGTGAGGGGTGGGTCGAGCTCTGCTGCCGGACAGCTGGTCACCCATTTGAGGGCGGGGCTTTTCTTCTGTGTGTTGTGTGCGTATTTGCTTGTTTATAATGTGACGTCTTTACCTTGTTACCACTGTAGTAATCCAGGCGTAATAGATATATTCATATATATTTTCTAGAGCGAAAAATAAATGGAGCAATAAATGTGATTTATTTTCTTTATTTGAAGGAGAGAGAATTGATTAGAGGGGATCTGTGTAGGTTCTCTTCAGGAATGCTAAATTACACATTGACTGTGAACTTATGCCTATAGCCAGTTTGGTCTCTTTCTCAGTCTCGTTCGGGACTAGCTGATCTGAAAAACATTTAAAAATAGAAAAACTAAAAGCACTTTGGTCGATGGTAGATTACATACATTAGCCACTAGATGTTGCTGTAGTCATGTTGTAACATAGGGGAGGGGGAAAGTGAGAGAAAGAGCTGCCAGCCAATAAATCTACGTCCTTGAACAAAAACGATTGAGGAGATTATTCAATTTATAGACAGGAGGGACGAAGAGGAAGTGAATGAGAATGAGAGAATTGGAGTGATTGGTCAAATACGAGATGGGATCAGGAAGTAGAATAAATAGATTAAAATAAACACATCATTAAGCTATAGATTCCATGTTTGTAAAAAGGTCTCTATGGGCCTCATGAGAGACATTTTGGTTGTAAGTACAATTGTAAACATACATTATCAATCAATCAATCCAACCCCTCATTACATTTTACCAATAAAACAAAAGAATAAAGGGCCATCTGTAAGACGATATTCTGATTCTGTAATCGGCAAACTTCATGATATCATGCCGAAAAAGAGTTAGCGTGCTGAATTTGAAAGTCCCACTTTGTTTGGTGTAGAATATGGTGCCACTATCTGGGATCCATACATAGTGAAAGACAGAAACTTGAAATAGTAGATCAGAATCACTCCTAAAAAACACAATTATGACAGGTAGGCATAGGTGGAGTGCTTGAAATATGATACTGATATAAATTTGCACATCAGCGAGATTCAGCTCAGGACGCATCATGAATAATACTAACACAAGTGGTAATGCAGCTCATGTAACAAACACACTTTTGAATTTGATTTTTGAGAGAGCTGAGAGGAGGAGGGTAGATGTGTAGAGCATTTCACTGCCTGTTGATACAAACTGTACTATGTGTGGCGTGACATATCAGACACATACACCATTTAAATATTCAGTCTTACCTTTGATGTAAAAAGATGAAACCCATGTAACATACTATGGCTGTATGATGGACAGAGAGTGACTTAATTGGCCGTTGCCCAGTGGACATGTCAACACTTTCTTCTAGCCAATGGTGTCATGTTAATGTTTTGTTAATATGTTTATTTATTCATTTCTGCCTCAGATAGACTTTCTATCATTAAGGACTTGTTGAAATGACTCTCAGAAAAAAAGCAATGTTAAAGGGGCCCTATTATGCTAACTTTGCATGTCAGCAGTGTAATGATTCTTCATCAAAACATACTTAAAGTTGTATTTTGTTTCAGTCTCAAACCTGCTGTCCAGATAATTGACCTGCCTTGTGGTTGATTTTCAGATTAGCCTCATTTTGTAGCAAACAAACAAACAAAAAAAGCTAACAAAACAGAGTTGAAGTGTGCACAGTCCCAATTACACACATCATTATACACATCAGAATATTGTGGACTTCAGAAAATGCACACTTCCAAGTCTTTAGTGCGTAACCTAAATATTGGCACACTATTGTTGTAGTGTAGTGTAGTGAAGGGGAAAGTAGACATTAAAGGGTCAGGCACCTTATTTGAGTTTTTTTTTTTTGGCTGCAAATAAAGCTTGTAGACAAAGCATAATATGGCTCCTTTAAATTGTGTGCTTTGTTGCTGTATGTGTGCCCACATGCCAATGCTGAATAGA
>JAVQKC010180259.1:0-26603 GCA_036025475.1 Philypnodon macrostomus
AGTGGACTCGGTGGACTCGGTGTGCTCGGTGGATTCGGTGGACTCGTTGGGCTCAGTGGACTCGGTGGACTCGGTGGGCTCAGTGGACTCGGTGGGCTCAGTGGACTCGGTGGACTCGGTGGGCTCAGTGGACTCGGTGGACTCGGTGGACTCGGTGTGCTCGGTGGATTCGGTGGACTCGTTGGGCTCAGAGGACTCGGTGGACTCGGTGGGCTCGGTGGATTCGGTGGACTCGGTGGACTCGGTGGGCTCAGTGGACTCGGTGGGCTCGGTGGACTCGGTGGACTCGTTGGACTCAGTGGACTCGGTGGGCTCGGTGGACTCGGTGGGCTCGGTGGACTCGGCCTGCACACCTTTTCTTGACTCAGAAGAACTATTTAAACACCTCACAGTCCAAGTGTAAATGATGAAATGTACATTAATGGTTGCATTTTCACTTGCCTGTGTGGTTGTATTAGTAAAGGACCTATAGGACAAACTTCTTTTGCCAGAGCAGAAGTTCAACTGGAATAACATCCGAGGTGCACGGAGGCCTGAATAAATGGCGTCACAACCACAACGGGCTTGTAAAAAAAATTCAATAAATGTCATAGATCCATCAATTTCTATCAAGCGCGTCTGTAAATGGATGGTTAACTTTATGAAGGCAATCGGGGGTCACTATACTTGGATGACAAAGAGACTCGGCACAAGCAGGATGTACTCACAGGGCCCCACTGGCACCAACACAGATAGATGAGTTCATATTATACAGTCCCTCTGGAGCTGCACCTGAGGCTGGCCACGGGATAATGCCGGCTCTCTGGATGAGTCCTGACTGTGAAGAGAAGCATCACACGCAGAATGTGAAAAAACAAATACATTTAATATAATAAAAATAATAAATAAATATAATAAATAAATATTCATTCCCGCTAATTTTAATTTTATTGACTGGATTACTTTTTAAAATGTACAAAGAATTCAATAGATGTATGTTTACCTAATGTGTTTGAGGTTGGTTTGTGATTGAGTATATATTGGCCAGTCTATGACAAGCTGTTATCACATTTTATTTTTAATTAAATAATGGTCTATTTATCGATAACATTTAAAAACGAACCAGTGAAAGGCACACGCTTCTTGCTCATACCACTTCCATAAAAGGCCTGGCAGTTCTCCACGTGCCCATTAGCGCTCGCTAAATAACTGTTAACAATATATTAGCCAGACTCCCGGCTCTATAGCCCCCTGCACCTCCGCGTCCCCTCGCAGCTCATAACGACATGATGGCGAAGGTTTTCCATAAACAGCCTATTCACAGCAAACAGTGGCCGCGCCTATACGCACATAACACTCAAAGACCAATACACCGACGGGCTTCTGTACAAATAAGTGAACAGAAATTAATATAAATTCATAGCCGATTTTATTAATTTAATGTAATATTTCCCCTTAAAGATTAATTGTGTTTTTTGTTTCGATGCTAATTAAATTCTGCAATTACCTTTTTTGTAGCAGGCTGCTGTGCTCACTTTCTCTTGCCTGATCCTTAACAGAATCCATTCAAATGTTCATGAATTCAAGTGATAGGCGAGGATTTACTGTCGCGCGTGTTAGCATGTTCACTGGGTCGGCTCAGGTGCAGGCTACATACATGAAAGGAGGCTAGCAACCATTTAGCTCATAGGTCGATAGCGTTAGATTCAAGGCCGGTAAATATAGCCTAATGTATAGGCTATTGTAAAAAAATTATATATAACGTATAAATAAATATTTAGCCACATTTAGCGGTTAATCTTACGCGTCCATTGGCAAAAAGAAGCTAATTGAAATGTTCCTTTGGCGCGTTCGTCATGCACCCGGTAGCTATTACAATATCTTTAGGGCGCGCACCTGGCTAATAAATAAATAAATGAATTAATAGCCTACACTAAATAATAATAATACTTTCGTTCTGATTTACTTTGACCCTGAATGTAATGTGGTCTATTCAGTCAGGACAGGCGGGTGGAAATTCTTAATCTGTAAACATTAGAGAACAGGCCCCATCTCTAAGACCCCGTAAATTTAGAGGATTCTTTTGCTTGTAGACGTTTAGGCCTAGGCCCCACCCATATTAAATGAAACATTCCTTTATCATGCGTATGAATCAGTCCACTCTCCACCTCTCTGATACAAACACTGGCTAAATGATTCCCCCTCTGAACCTCTGACGGTACGGATCTGTACGGTACGTTTGCTTTGACGTGCGTACAGACGAAGAGGATGAAGTGGATGAAGAGGCCCGCGCGGTAGTTTCATAAAGAGCAGATTAACCGAGCATCTCGTGGCACGGTGACAATCTGGCCCCTCGCTGCACGCGTCTCGGGACGTGCACTTCTAGACTCTAAAGGCGGCACGAGCTGCCCACAGCAGGCGGGACGAGGGGCTGTGATCACTCCTGATTGGTTGTTGAGTTTGGTGATTGACAGGCCACTGTAGTTCTGCTCTACTCGGGTTGTTGACACTCTCCAAAAGTGAGCACGGAGCTCGCGAGAGGAGACATCTTCACTGCTCGCTTCGTTCTCGTTTGAAGTTTGTCGTGAGTTTGGACGCACACGGCCAGCGCGCAGACTGCTGGTGGATTGTTTTTTTACTCGTCGTCTTAACTCCTGTAAGAGCACGCAGCCCGTGGCTCCTCTGTCTCGCATTGAGGAGATATGGCAGAGAAGCGGCGCTCCCCGTGTGCGCTCAGCGTTAAGGCGCACGCCTTCTCGGTGGAAGCGCTCATTGGAGCCGAGAAAAGACGCAGGACCAGCGAAGAGGAGTCCGTGTCCCCCGGCTTCGAGGACGGGATTGATGTGTGTGATCTGAGCAGGAGCCCGCGGGCCTCCAGAGCGGGCACCAGCGACAGAGGCAGCGAGGACTGCAGCGATGGCTCCCGTGAGTACGGCACACTGAAAATGACACTCCGAGAACTGAAATACAAATAAAACAAAATGTGAATAATGGATAAAGGTTATTAGGTTGATGCAAGAATATAGCCCAGTTCCTAATTATACATGTTATTATAGGCTATAGCATTGTTAGGATATGTATTGTTTTGTTGGAGTATTTACTGCTCCAGCAGAGTGTGTATTAAACAATAGGCTTAAGTGAACTCACCTCGGCCTTGGCTCTGAGTGTGTCTAATGTGAGACACTTTATGAGTTGTGTTGCAATCATAAACACAGCAATTAGCAGCGTATAAAGCCAGGGACAGCAGAGTCTAGTGAGCGACTGGCCCCGACAAATGAGAGTTTAAAAGCACTCTGCTGCTGTGGCTCGTTAGGCTCGTGTCTAATGTCCATACACAAGTGCTGGCGAGGCCTGAGTTGAACAGATAATACCAGCGAGACACATAAACGCTGCTATTAGAGGGTCTCATTTTATCTTAATATTACGCACACAGAAAAGTAGAGGGCAGCATTATGATTATCATTTAAATGTATGATAGGTCTAAATGAAATAGGCTACATCTGAATACGCTTAAATTGCATCTGCAGCTGAGATATGTCTTTATCAGGCCACAATTACCTTAGATTTGTTTGTGCGCTTTTGTGCGTGATAATCCACTGTTGCGCAAATAATAAGGAAATAAAGAAATATTGGCCAAAATAAAATGAATTTGGAAATAAACGAATGAATGAAATGTAGTCTAGTATAACGGACCATGGTTTGATGATTACTGGCGCAGATGAGAGCGAGGACGTGCTGCTGGAGAGTCCGCAGCCTGGTCCACTGTGCCAAGGTCCCGGGACAGGTACCGGCGGGGGACAAGAGGACAGCCGGGTGGACCTGCAGGGCTCCGATCTCTGGAAACGGTTTCACGAGATTGGCACCGAGATGATCATCACCAAAGCGGGACGGTAAGTTTCCGACAACAAATTATTATTATTATTATTATTATTATTATTATTATTATTATTGTTATTATTATTATTGTTGTTGTTTTGTTGTTATTATTAGTAATTTATTGTTTTTATTATCAGGCGGATGTTCCCAGCCATGCGCGTAAAGATCACAGGCCTGGACCCACACCAACAGTATTACGTCGCTATGGACATAATCCCAGTGGACAACAAGCGCTACAGGTGAACCCCGAATCATTTCTGTATATTATTAATAAATGCATAGGCTACTTCAGGACGATGGTCTCAGAAATGTGGGCACTATTAATGCGTAGAGATATATTTTTAGCTTCAATTCAGTCCCGCAAATGGCACTTTTTGGCCAGGTCTATTTGTCGTGGTGTCGCATTTGGACAAGGCCTTTTGGACATTAACCTCTCAACGAGCAGGGTCACGTCGACAAACGTTAAAATGCAGAAGAACACTTCGACATAGTCCCACACGCGTTTATGCTCTGGGCAGTAGTGAAATCTGCCTTTAAAAAACACAGAGTAAAGTATTACATGGGTCACATAATTAATTTAATCATGTAATTTAACGGAACAAAAAATGCTTTAAAGATACTTTCCTTTATAACCTCCTTAATGTATTTAAATTGTAGGACATTATTTTGATGTTGTTATTGTGTGAGTTCTGATGACGTATTAATGTCTGTACTGTGCAGATATGTGTACCACAGCTCGAAGTGGATGGTAGCAGGTAACGCGGACTCCCCGGTGCCTCCTCGGGTCTACATCCACCCCGACTCTCCGGCCTCTGGAGAGACCTGGATGAGACAAGTGGTCAGCTTTGACAAACTCAAACTGACCAACAACGAGCTGGATGACCAGGGACACGTGAGTGACAGAAGAGAAGAGACGGACCCTGCAAACAGCACTCACAAGATACATCATTATATTATTATTAAGTAGTACATTAAAAGACATAGCCAGAGTTCCATTGAGTATTTTTAATAACACATTCATAATACATTTTCAATAAATTATTATTTTTAATTAAAAAAGGCAGTTTATATCCCTTGCTAGTTATGTTATTGTCTGGTTGGTTAGGATTAATCTATTGACCACACACAGCAATGAGAACAATGTTTTTGAATTGATGAATTTTCATGTGATACATAATGGTAAACCGAATCTACTGAAAATTATAATATTTGAATTTCAAATAATAATAATAATAATAAATCATTGCTTCATCGTTCCATTTTGTTTACATTATTATCCTCAATGACCATAGTATATTATTTAAGTGTCTTTATAGCTGTTCTCAAAATATCACAAATCTGCAATTAAATAAAAATGTGATTTATACCCGTGTCTAGATCATTCTCCACTCGATGCACAAATACCAGCCGCGGGTCCATGTGATCCGTAAGGAGTGTGGAGAGGAGCTATCCCCGATCCGAGCTGTCCCTGCTGGGGAAGGAACTCGGACTTTCTCCTTTCCCGAAACCGTCTTCACCACTGTAACAGCCTATCAGAACCAACAGGTGAAAATGTCTAATTGTTCTTCAAACTGTTGTAGTTCCATTTACACAAATATTCACACTGACCCAGCAAAAAACTGAAGCAGCCGCTGTGGTCAGGAAAGCACATTCTCTGCATGCAAGTGCTACATTGAACTGTTGACTTGAGAGGGACCAGTCCAGTCCATTGTTACTAATGAAACTAATCGATTCACTTTGCACAAATCTAAATATATCTCAATAACGCCACAATCCGACATGAAATATATTTTTTCTGTTAGAGCCTTGAATGAAAATGTGACTTCATAAATATAGTATTAGTCAGATTTGATTCATAATTATCTTAATTAAGCCCTGCTTTGACAGAAGAATATAATATGAACTATTTCTGCATAATTAAACTTGAATACAATTTTTGCAGAAATATTGATATTGCCATATTCAGCAAAATTATTGAATATCATTTACCATGACCCTAATATTTACTTTGACATTTCACACAACAACTGGAATTCTTTTATTTATTTTTATTATTCTGTAAATCTGTCTCTCATGTCTTTGGCCTGGTCAGGTCCAGTTTTTGGTTGATACAGTATTTTTTTGTGTGTATTTTGAACTTCTATACTGTACAACAATTTAACATTTCATTATGGCAAAAAATGTAATCATCTGCAAATAAGTCTAGGATATAGTTAGGTGCAAATTGCATGTAGTAAATAATATAAAATACTATAATGTTTTCAAAAATATTTGTGTTTAAATTTGCCTTGACGTTTGTGACGTGAGATTTGTGTCAAAAACTAGGTGTTTTTTATGGACTTTTTATTTTTGCAAACCTAAATCTAAACAAGCCATGTACCACGGTGGCCGAGCATGGCTGGTTACAGAACATAGTGGTAGTGCCTATAAAAGTCTATTCAGATTTGGGTCACAGAGGACCTGCTTTAAACACCATTCACAAAAAGCATGTGGCACACCTCGTATCATGGCACACAGATGCTTACACTAAGGATCTGGATGTGTGCTATACGTCATGCTAATAACATTATCACCTAATAGGAGTGCCTCTCTTGAAAAAATAGATGAAAGATTATTAAGACATTTATGTGTGTGTTTATTTATTTTGTGTGTTTCCAGATTACGCGCTTGAAAATTGACAGAAACCCGTTTGCCAAGGGCTTTCGAGACTCTGGGAGGAACCGGTGAGTTCACTTTGACCACAAAGATTTTTTCATTATCTAGTGCATTAAATCCAATTTGGGATGCATGAGGGCTCTATTCTGGTCTGGTTGTGGTTCGGCTATTTCAGTCTGATTTTATGAGGAGCAAAGCTATGTCTTTTCTAATGGAAAATGTGCGCCTTGGATTAAATAGGTCTTTAATAGAAGAATTACAGTGTTAATTAGTGATCATTTATTATATATTTTATGGCTGTGTAACTTGTATAGTTTCACATGTCGAGCAGCGAGAGTAAAAAAGTCTGCAGACCTAGAGCTACAAACTTAAATGGAGCGTTAGATTCCAGCCGGCCTCGGGACATAAACATCAACAGCAAAATAATAAAACTCAAGACTGTCATGAAGAAAATCTGTATAAACACATTTCCAAACATATATAAACACAGCATTAAAACAACAGCGCAGTAAAACTCCAGCAGTCTCCAAACAGCCACTCCCCGGAGGCCTCACAGAAATCATTAGGACGAGCGAGAGGAAGGGTGAGAGAGAGAGAGAATCGGAGAGGGAGGAGAGCAGGGGAAGGCGAAGTGGATAACACAGCAGCCTGACAGCTTAGCCTATAAAAGTGAAACTCGGGAAGGCCCAAAAAGTGCCCCAAACGTTACAGGAAGAGTTAAGCAGTTGGCTAAATAAACTCTGCTCTGATGCTTTGGAGTGTACAGAACTGCTCCGGACAGCTTGTCTAAATTATCACCGCAGCTACAACCCCGCAGGGGGCAGGACTTTTATCCTCACGCTAACGAGGGGTAACAGAGCACTTGCATTACCCCATCTCAGCGACTCTCTCTGCCCCACCTAGAGGAGGGGGAGGGGAGTCCCACCTCATAAATCCTGGCTGCGGCTTCCTGCTCCTTGGTTCTGATTTGCCCGTAAAAGCCGTGTGAAAGCAATTACCTTTGAGCACCCGGCTGGCAGCAGCCAATCACTGTGTGCCTTTTATGCCCCTCATTACCTGTGGTCTCCATGGAGACGGAGAGAGGCCCCACTGCCAACTAAGATGGCCACCAGGTGGTTGGCATGATGTATGACCCAGGCAAACCTGGTGGGAAAGAGTGGGATAGCAGCTTCAATAGGAACCAGAAGAGTTTTGCATTGCCATTCATGTTCACTGTGTTTTATAACGACATAATCATGTTTTACAGGATGGGTCTGGAGGCTTTGGTAGAATCCTATGCTTTCTGGCGTCCATCATTGAGAACACTTACATTTGAGGACATCCCTGGCATGGCTAAGCAAGGTGAATTAGACTTAATAGGACTAATGACACATTGCTATTGCCTCTGCTGGGTCTAACAGTGTTTTTTGGTCTGCAGGAGTCCCAGGCACTCATGGAGCAGTAGGTACCTCCCCCCTGGTCCCCACCTCCCCATGCTCCTCACCCTTTCAGATGTGCCCTTTGAGTCCTCCAGACTACAGCTGCAGCAGACCCACACACCCGCTGCATCGCTATAGCAACACTCCGGAGCCATTTTCTTCTCCCCGAGGCCCATCGTACGACGCAGAGGGATTCTGTTCTCTTCCTCTTCCTGCGTCACAGCTCGGCTACCTGTCCAACCCCACCCCACAGAGCTACGCCAGTCTGCGCCTCCACACCCCGCCCTACAGTCTGTACGGGTACACATTCCCACCGTCACCGCGCCTCGCAGCCAGCCCGGACAAGATGGCCGCCGCCACAGCCAATCACCCCGGGCATTTCATAGGCTCCTCCCCCAGTGGGACTCTAACAGACAGTATCAGTGTGCTCAGCGGGGGTCAGCAGGGCTTTCTCTTTGACTCTCGGACTTTAGGACTGGCCACCAGCCAACCAGGAGTAGCCACTTCACAGGTCACTGCCCATATGAGCTGAACCTGACTCCATCTACCACACGGATTTATGTTTGATCATAATCAGCACCAAGTAAAACTACGGACATTAACGTAAGGGACAAACTGTTTGGACAAAAGGGAGTACATTTCATTTTTAGTATTATGTTCATGGACATGCATCTGCTTCTTAAGTCACCACTAATAATGTGGGATAATGGACTCTGGAAATCTTTATGGACTGGGTAGAGACTGGGCTGGCCCAAGCAATAAGCACTTCAGCCTTTAAGTTCACAGTTTCAAGGCCTTGGTGAAGATTTAGCATGTTTTGTGGAACTTAGTGGAACTGTAACTGGAACAATATGAATAATTCCTCCTTATTTACTGGTAGTGTTGTGAATTCAAGTTAAAAGCCGCACAGCATTATGTAAAGTAGAGAAATAATGGCAGATGTGTGATAACAGCTGCTTCTAGATTTCATTGAGCACATGTATGTGACACATGATGACTGTATATGTTCATGTGTAGCCTAGCTAAGAGACAGGAGACATGTTTATAAAGGGCTGTGTGAGCCTACAAACCTGCACCTGCTTCTGTCTTAAGGCCTGTTCAGGTACAACGGCCAGCCCCAGACCTTTTCGTCAGAACAACCATTTTGAGCCAAAGATAATTGTTCCTGTAAATGTGTTTATATGTTTATATGTGGTCAATTGTTATTGTAACTTTTCATAATTACAATATAGGATTGTGAAAATGAACTTGTATTTGCACCTATCTATGTATTATGTATGTATGTGTTATGTGTGCATGCAGTATGTGTGATAAAACATTGAAGAAATTGAGTTTTTACTCATTGAAAAACTAAAACACATCATTAGCAAATACTGATCGGTACAGTAGAGCACAGTTTGCAAGCTTTTGTGGAAAACGTCTTTATTTTAGTAAGTAAGGCTTTCAGATGAAGAGGAACAGAGGCTTGGTTGTGAAAACACCACTTTACGCATTAGATCACCAAATACTGCAGATCTAACTGTATCTGAATGCAACTGGATAAACTCACAACCAAACAGAATTCAGCATTTAGAACCAGTACCCAGAATATTCTATTATATTCTAATGGCGTATAAACCTATGGCATCTAATATCATTTGCCTAAACCCCCTACTTAAGATCAGCCAGTAACATAGATATGAATATGGGGCTTTAGATGTACTACTTCACTTCATCAGCAACCTAAAGGCTAATATTTCAGGCTTAAACAGACACAGCTGAACACTAAGCCCCCAAACCTAATCCTTTGACATTCTACTGTTTCCTTCAAGTTTTTATCCCGAGATCTGCCGCCGCCTCTTTCCCGCTGTCACCCTGCTTCCTGCACAGCTCCTCTGGGCGCGCTCAGTTGTCTCCTGTCAGTCTGAAGGTGAGAGGTGCTGACGAGACGAGCACATGTGGAGGCGGGGGGCTTATTTTAGGACCCAGGAATGATTGGCTTGTTGTTTCTGAGTGACAGGCCCTACCACACACAAAGATAAAAAAACAATGCAGAATATAGGCTAAACTGTTCTCATTTGAAGTTTAACATAGATAATACTAAAGTAGGCCATAGTGTGTTGGAGAATGTGAGGCTGGGGAGTTGGAAATGCTCATTTTGCCAATGGAATACATAGGGCTGGGTGTGTTTAGTGGTGCAGTGATTCTCCGAGGTGGGGACATTAACACTTGTGTACGACCAGGTGCCAATGTGACAGATCTGTCACGCTATCTGCTCCAGGACAGGACGGGGAGATCAGTGTCTGCCTGTAGAGATAGATGTATGGTGGTTGTTTAAGATTTGCATGGCCCGTAATAATTCAAGACATATGAGTCATGCACTGAAAATATGACTGCTTTAAACTACACCCTTTACATGCGATGTTAATATTGTAATTCAAAGGGCACACACTGCTTTGGGAACATACAATCAAAAAGCTAAGGTCCACTTAATGTCGCCGTGTATTTGACCCAGTCCTCAAATGTCACAGGGCCAATTTGTCATGAGCAGTGGGCGACTGCCGTGTGGCGCCCAAGGACCCACCTCCAGATCTTGGTCAGGAAGGAGGATTAATCTATTGTGTACGTTTTTGGTTGATGGGGGAAACCGGAGTACTTGGATAAAACACACCCAGACACAAATAGAATCAGGCAGACTAGAGAAAAGCCTGCAGCCTTGTCCCGGGACCTTCTTGCGTTGAGGCGACAGTGCTAACCACTTTGCCACCACACCACCAGCTAGCTTGTTTTTCTCCCCAAATCCATAACAGTTTTGTTTTTTTTGGAGTAAGGAGACCTCAGTTCTCCTTTTTATCTGGTATTTGAATGTGTCATCACTACAGAGCTCAGAGGAATATGAATCACTGTTTAGTGTATCATCTTTACTTGTAACATCTATTATTATCTAAAGCAGACTATGGTGATTTACTGTTAACATCAGATGGACATAAATACACACTAAGTGGAGCCAAACGTGGTGACACTGGATATCCTCAGGTTCTGAGGCATCAAAGCTGAGGCATATCACTCTTTACTCTGTGGCTCTAAAGCAAGCTCAGGGCGACTAATATAGACATAAAGGAGAAGAACAATTGTCTTAGCTGATTTGTTAAGTTAATCTACCTTAATAGTATTTATGCATTATTAGCATTATCTTTACTCACAAACTACTTGTGAGGGTGTGTGAGAACCCAAAGGTAATACATATCATTAATATAGCAGCTTCTATGTAAAGTATGTTTGCAAATAATCTTTGATACTTTTTGTTTATCTTTGTCCATGTCATGTCATGTTATGATGTTAAATTCATTGTAATAGTTTAGCTATTTGTGAAGAAACACGGGAGCACTCACCAGAAGCCTCATATAGAAATCTAGAAGTGCATAATCACTTTCAGTTTCAATTGAAGCTTTGCAAATCACTATAGTAAACTGTTGAGAAAAAATCTTTGCATGACGCTTGGTGAAAGTGAAAAACTGTTTAGCTCCATACCCAGTCCAGTTCTCCCTGGGGCGAAGTGCAAGCCCAGTGCTCCTTAGCAGTCAGCATTTCCATACAGGCCGTTTGTGTGATTTTAGCGTCCCAGGCATTAGCATTCGGGTCGACAACACGGGCACGTGGTTAGCCGGGCGCTGAGGGACTGTGGCCTGATGTACGTGAGCTGGCATAGGCCTGACCACTCTCAGGTGAGGTCACATACAGACGGAGGTTTGGCGTCGACGCAAGCAACTGTCAGCAGCTCAAAGTCCCCTTTGTATGTGATGAGCTGCGGATTAGAATTACAAATTGTGATTTAGAATAACTTCCCTTCAAATACATGCAAAGCTTGGAGGGCAGCAGTTTTCTAAGCAAGAAAAAGATAGTGACTTGATGTAATGCACGTATTTAACACACAACCTCCTGCTGAAATGCACCTGAACACATCTATTGGATGAAATGAACATACTAGTCAAAAGGGTAGTATTAATCAAAAAGTTGTCTCAGGAAGTGCACCTGTGCCTTTCTGGTGGTAGTGGGACTAGGGTTATGTGTGTGAGTGTGGGGGTGAATGGGGGGTCAGCTGGTGACAAGTGCAGGGTGAGAGATTGCGGCTGGGCTCGGGATGTTGCAGGCTCAGCTGAGATATGCCTTCGTGACCTGTTAATGGGCCACTGGGTATTTGATGACAGTTGCAAGAATCCCATGCTCAGGGTGTCCTTTTCAGCCGTTAAATCTTTGTCATCAAATCTACCTCTTGCCCCTCTAGGGTGATTTATAGCCCACTCCGGGAGGGCTTGTTTCCCGGTACCCTCTGTTGAACACCAATTGAACTCTGATCTACCAGCGTATGGGTGTTGAGAAATAATTATGACAGAATATTTTCCAATAATCTTTCCGTGTCAGCTGGATGATCGAGGTGGAAATGCAGGCGAATACCCATGTCCACCTCAGAGGCAGAATGTGACGGTATGTCCTTATGCAAGACCAAGAGTCGAGCCAAAACGAAAGAAGACGCTCTATCAGATCTTTAACCATGTGATCTGTGGCCGTGTCCCCTGAGAGACCCTCCAACCCGTGTTAAAACCAAATACAGGACAGTTATTCACAGCTGCTTTACTACAACAGCTTTAAAGCCTGAGCATTTTTTGGGAACTTATATTAACACTTGACCTAAGCACCAGCTCAGCTAAAGTAAAAATACCACAAATAGGACGTTCTGTTGTTTTAAAATGACAACTTTTATCACTAGTAATACATACGTGGTTAAAAATACTCGTCACAGGAGGTTCAAATACTGTCCCGTACAGAAATGTGTTCTCTGTATTTGACCCATCTCTCAGTGCCGCTGGGACAACATGTCTGGAGCTCTTCTCCAGATCTTGAGCCAGGATCTTGTTCAGGACATACCTGGCTGGAGGATTAAACTATTGCATTTGTGTTTTTGGTAGGACTTCTGTTGGAAAAATGTATTTCTTCATTTGGTATGTGAAACCTTGGCTCCATCCACTATCACAGGATTTGGCTGGGCTCCGTCCAAAGATGCAACATGGGTCGAACTTTCTTTAAACTCGTAAAATAGTTGTGTAGGTACAGTCGGCAACTTTGACATGGGACAAAATAAACCATTGGCCACACCCTCACTTCAGATACCGACCTAATAAAACAGTGGTTACGTTGGTAAATGTTGTACAGAGAATGTTATATCTCTGGTAAAGATTGGTGTATTGAACCATTTCTAACCTCAATTGCCTGAATCTAAAGTCATGTCTTATCTTCCAGCAACCTGTAATCAATTCATATTGTCTCCTTACACACAAAAAGTGCATTTGTCTAAATAAAAAAACACTATTCATTATTTACTTTCTATTTTAATAACTCTATCTAACCCTGGGTGAGCAAAAGTCCAGCGATCCTGTCGTGCGATTGACGGGGTCACGGCTGTGCATGTGTGTGTGTGTGTGTGTATATTCTGTGTGTGTTCATTTTCTGTCCGTAACAAAAATAGTGCCCCTTTTCCCGGGCCTCAGCTCTCACATTCTGCTGCTAATAGGGAACTGTGGGTATGTCCCAAGTTTTAGAGTTTGCTCATTTATAGCCGGGCAGCCCATCAATCTTAATAGAGGAGAGAAGTGCAAAGAGTCGATGAAACGCCAGACATGATCACTATTCGCTCGATGGGTGCGGAGAAAGGGAGGAGCGAAAAAACGAGATGGGGGGGTGGAAGACAGAGGAGGTACGGGCCCAGGGTTCAAGATGGGAGTGAAAGTGCAGAGCCAGGGGAGTAGGGGAAGAAGGATGGGGTGAGAAAGAGAGAGGTCGCGAGTTGTTTATTTCGCGAGGTGATAATAATGATGTGATCCGGTCTCTGGTGTCTATAAGAGCAGGCAGTGTCACGTGAAAAGAGTATGTAGGAATCAACTATCATTTTTTTCTGGTGTGAATGTAGCGGCTAATTCAAAATAATTCATTTTATGGCATTTAGTCATTTTTAAAGTTTGTTATGTCTGGTATGGTTTATTATGTTTGCATTCCCTAATAACTACACCTATAACTATGTGTATACTTATGTCACAACTTTGAGATCATGGTTTGATATTTTTTGTTTAGAACTGTTGAATGGATACATGGAGTAATGGATTTTGCATTGCTTTTATCAGCACTTTTTAGATGCAAAAAGTGTTAAGTGAATTGGATAAAAAATGCATGTATAAAATGACCAAAACAGTGGTTGACTTTTGACATTTTCAGCGTCATTTCTCACACTGTTTCACATGCATGCTCCTTGGTGCAAGATTGGTCACATGTTGAGCACTGGATCCCTGGCCTCTGTGAACGCAATGTGGCCAAACTGAACCTGCTCCGGAATGGACCGTGTGTTTGTGTTTGCGTGCGCATGTGTGTGTGTGTGTGTGTGTGTGTCCAGCGGGGCAGCGGGAGGGCTCTCGGAGGTGGGGAATGGACACAGGATATTTGGCAATGTGCTGCGAGACTGTGCTGACATAGGACACTGCGTCTTCATACAACAACAGAGCTGTCACACTCCCAGGCACGAGGTGCAAAAGAGAACCAGTAGGCCCTGTTTACTTGCCAACACCATAGGCTTACCAATATAACATTTTTAACACTTGTGAGAAATTATATTGTATCATGAGATTGTATAGTGTTTTAAAACTATTAGATAGAGGTTGTCATTAGAATTGAATGTTTTTCTTCCGGTGGCTTTCCGGTTTTCCGTGTCTCATGTTTCAACCCAGGACTTTTCTCAGTATGTGTGCAGCCCCCATGAGAGAGATCTTCTGCACCTTTTGGGCATTGTGATGCCTGGGAGTTCTCATAGGTTTTTTCCAAGTCCTTTTTTGATGCTACCAAGAGCTCCTTCGACCACTGGCACAGTTCTAGCTTTAGTCCTCCACATTCTGATAATCTCCAGATCTTTGTACTTCTTTCACCATTATGTTGAGGTCATTAATGGTCATAGAGTTAGCAATTATGTAAACTATTCAAACAAATGCAAACAAATTAGAAGAAATAATACAATTGAACACCATTATTTTCACTGGGTGTGCTGTATGTCTCAACCTAGAGAGGAGTAATGTTCAGCCATAGCCATTTTGCAGGCCATGGGGCAGTGAATGCAGCAGATACTCCCAGATCAGATGTGGGACCCCTAGGGGTACGATACGCAAGCCGATTTAAGGGGATCTGTTCCAAGATTCAACTATTGAACCTGGGCTGGGTCTACTTTTTAAAGTAAAAATGTATGAGTGAGGGGGGTACTTGTGGTATCACAAAAAGGCCCACTGAAAGAACCACTGATTTATGCTATCTCATAGTACACTAAGCTAAATTATACATTCTGACTTTTAAATATAATTTTGTATTCATCTGTTTAGTCCAGTTATGGTTTGCCAGGCCTGCAACCATTTTTTTTTATAATAAGACGTGGGAATATAGGGCAGAATATATATCGAAATGTCCTTACAACTCAATTTTCATGTTAAAAAAGCCCATGTCAGAAAATAGTTTACACAATCTTGATAGATTCTCTTGAGTTTTGTATTTGTCTTGATTTTATGTACTGTGTAAAGTATACAGCATGGCACGTCCCAACCATTAAGCTCCTTTTGTTTTACTTCTCATTCTCTTTCTATTCTTTCTCTGTCTATTTTTCTTAGTCCTCTCTTCCATTTTGCTTTATCAACGTCTCCTTTCAACTCCCCTGTCTTTAGCCCGTGTGTTTATTTCACTCTACGGTCCTGTTTATGTCTCCTACCAGCCGGTCCCTCCTTCTCCCACTGTCCCGTCTGCCTTCACGTCATGTCCCTCCGTGTGTGCCTCTCATGGTTGGACATAAATCGCCTTCTTGTTGGCTGTTGAAGTGTGAGGAATGGCAGATCTGATGCGTTCTCACAGCTGTTGCAGTCTTGTTCCCAGGTTCACCTCACCGCACTGCCCTCTGTGGTGCTGGCTCTCAGACCTGCAGGCAAAATATACAAAACACCAATGGCTTTTAAATATTTGAACTGCTTTGATGTGTTCCTGATTTATCATGCGCAATAGTCCACCTACTGGAAACATATCATGCAAAAATCAGATCTATCATGGCTTGGTTTTAGGGTACATAGTACATGCTGGCATCATGATACACAATAGACTTAGCTTTTGTGATAAACTAGGCTAATAACGTAGTAAAGTAGAAATCTCTTATCAGTTTATTTGTACCTCATTATTATTTATAGAAAAATTTATATTTTTTATCAATTCACCAGAAAATGCACATGTAATATCTATCCAAGTATAAACACACAAAGTAAATAAGTGATGTAGAATCTAAACAATTTAAATGTATTATTATATACATATTAGGTAATATGTGAACTATTATTTTTATGTTTATATAACTGTATGTTTGCTATTTTACAATGCTGATAAAATGCAACAATGACATTGCTCCTGTATCAAGGTCTAAGGTCACCTGCAGGGAATGATGCAGTGGTAGCTGTCGGCTGCTGTGTGTTCAGTATAGTTGACCTGCTGCTGGTATTTCCCTCTCCCCAATCTGTACATCTCCAAACACACATAAGGTCTGTGTCATGTTCTGTCTGCTCATCCTGTCTGTGGTGGGCTGCTGGTGTGGAAAGCTTCGTTTATTTGCTCTTTTAATAAAAGCTGACCCCGGTCGCCTCATGTTAGTGTGAGCGTGAATGTGTGTGCGCAGGTCCAGAGAGCACTCTCCCATGACAGCTACATCAACGACCCACAGACGGTGTGGAAAGAAGGCCCCAGTGTACAGCCAGGACACACACTAGCTGTAATAGACACACATGTGCACACAAATATGGTACATGTCCAAAAACACAGACCTTTGTGCTGTTTGTGTGTATTTAGGTCTTGAGGAAATCTTCTGCATGTGTTGGATGAATCCCCAGAGTTCATGCTGCGCTCTGATTGGCTGACAGCTCTGAGGAGTTTGTTTCCACAGCGACAGAGCTGTCACTGACCACTGCCACCCAGGCAGAGCTGTCAATCACACTGCTGTCAACTATATAGACTTTGTTCAATCATAACAACATTCATATTTAAACAGTAATGTACTGTACACCATTTTACATAACACTACATACTAGAATACTTTTGTTTTATTAGAAATATTAGTGTGGTAAAGGTTTTCATATGGGTGCACTTTTTGGTGCAACCCTTTCCATTTGTCCATGCTTGGTTACAACAGTGGCATTAATTATATATTGTATTTTTTATTATTATTTTTTTTCATTCTTTTATTTGTGCACATAACTTTAGATTTGTTGTCATACTGTTAAATGCATGGCTAGAAATGTTCCCTGTTCTATTTTGGATATTAGGTATGAATTTAATTGTTACTTATAATATAATATGAGAATACTTTATTTTTTTTTAGGATTGATTGTTTGGTGTTGAAGTTACTAAAATGAAAACCAAAGAGTAATATAATGACATTTCTGACTTGAGAAAATGTATGTTTTTTTTATGCATGCATGACAGTTATTATGAATATGTTTAGCCATCTTTGTTTATATAGTACATCCCCACCTTAACCAACAATGTACAGGCCTTGAGACACAGGCTTAACAAGGAAAGATACGAAAATAAGTGAAAAAAATGCAAACTGTGCTAATAGTGTCCATGCTAACATACTGACAATACATCAATGGAACTATTCTAATCTGTATCTTTGAGGCTAAGCCCTGTCCTTGCTTTGTGGTCACACTCCCTGCTGTACAATGTGAGCAGTTTGTCCCTTGGGGGCTACAGTAGCTCTTTCTGTGTTGACTACAGTAATGCCGGTCACTGTAACCATCAATCAATTTTACCAATCAGTATCCATCATCAATACAGTCCCATCTGCCACGTCTAATAAACAAGTCAAACAGGAAGATTTGGACACACAAACAGATTAGCGAGAGCGGCGGCCATTACTGAGCATTTAAAACATGTTTAAATAAACATAGAAACAACAGCCCCAGAGCCACACGCACAGCTCCACAGTATGAAGAAGTCATTAATGCATTCAGCCGGATGTTGAGGTGACCTTTTCTCTTTTTAGGCACGACCCCAGCAGATGACCCAAGAGAGGGATTAGAAGATATGCCTAATTAACCCCAGCACACTGCTGAATTCTGTTGAGCCCTTAACCACATCCTGACAGAGTTATTCTAGGGTTTTTATTGTCATTTTAAATTGGATATAAAGCAAAACACAATACCACAGCATTTCCACAGTCAAAATGACTTCAATCAAGGGTGTGCGACAAAGATCGTATTGTGATATGAAGTGATGATGATCGGCTAATCTGGGAAGATCATTGAACAGTGCATTTATTTATACTCTGTCATTTTTACTGTAACAATGCCAGTGTGCATATTAATAAGTAAGTAAGTATTATGATTTTGTAGTTAACAGGGTTTTATTAAGGCACTGATAGCAGTAGTTTCTGTACAAAAATACCTAGTGATAAAAATAAAATTGTGATATTATATTTTTACCAAATGCATGGAACATTTACAAAATAATGCAAATTTGTGAAGATTTAGATTTTTTTCACAATGTGTTTGTTTACTTATTATTATATTATATATTATATAAATGAGTGCTTTGTAGGCACATTTTCATTTGTCTGTGTGAAGCAGACACTCTTATTTTGTTTAAATAAGAGATGTGGGGTAGGACCTTATAAGTTTTATACTTCTTCCTACTCCGTTTGAGTAGAAATATCCTGAAAGAGTTGCATTTAAATGATATATAAATTGTAACTTTGAAATTGTATTTATATGTTGTAATAATATATTTTGATATGTGCTCAAATACATAAATAAAATAAAATGAAAGATAACAACTGTACCGTCAAGAAGTATTTGGTCCAAATTTGACCCATTTTAAAGCTGCTCCTATGTGTCATGCACTACTCATGGTCTTGATTTAGTCTTTCTTTATTGAATACTTTCTCAATTGTATACTCTGGTACCAACTCTGGTCTTGGTCAGGACATTTCTGAAATTGTAAACAGCCAAAATGTCTACATTTAAACCATACTAATTACGAACAGTATTCCAAAAATTCATTCAGAAAACTCTTCCACCTTCACTGAAGCATTGCTCTGGCCCTAGAGTTAACCCCCATGTAATCCCCACAAAGCCCAAACAAGTGTATTTTGACTGTGAGGTCTGTAGAACGGAAGGAGAGGTTGGATTACCATAAGTCTGACCAAAAACATTCATCCTGCGGAAATAAAGCACATGAGGTTGTATAAAGAAAACAACATTGTCTAAGCATTTAGCATTTATAAATATTAATACCAGATAATCTATGTGTAAAATAATATTGTATCAGATGTAATGACTCAACAAAAGCTTTTCATCTTTGAGCTTTGAGTGTCACATAAAGATGTACGCAGCTGTGATTGCATGCAAACATATATGGCACACTATGTTTGGTATCCCGAGTCGGATTTAGATGACGCAACCCGATACCCGGCTACTAAACAGTTGCATAGATATGAGCACTGTGTTTACACGGTTACCAGGCAACCCCTTCGTCAGCTTTGATTTTTAATTGGCTGTACTAAATACCATCGGTGCTCGGCTTAAGTTGCAGTACTTATCTATAGATTTACATGACACATGCTAACTTCCAGCCTGTTCACACCTTCGCTCCTCTGTCAGTGTAAAACTAAACGTCACCTATGTTAGTGATTTAGAATGTGCTTTATTATATCTGTATATAACTGATTGGGTGTCTTAAGAAGAAGTCTATTGGTAAAATAACACTGTAAATATAACGTCAAAAAATGCACTTGAAAACGCACAATAACATTTACAAAACTGCACAAAAATCTAAGTTGCGCAATTGCCATAACAGAGAGAAAAAGCATAATTTCATTGGCAGATAAACACACACACTTTTGTAATTTGATCCAAGCAGACAGTAGTTCAGCCAAACTTTAAGAATATTGGTTTGAATGCACATGCCTTAAATGTTTTCAATCTCTTCAGTATGGATAACTCCTTACAGCTGCACCTTCTCCAGCTGTGCCATTCTGATAGGTTTATGAGTCTCTCTTCATTTTAAACTACAGAAGGATGGTCTTGTGGTGTGAGCGTGTGATTGTGTAAACTATCTACGCAGGGTTGTGTGTGCCGCGCAGGTGTGAAGGTGTCAAGAATCTACATCAAATCCTTATGTGTGTGAGTGTGCAACCTTTTGTATCTGCAGGAGTCCTATGATTGGGATGTTGCAATTTAATGTGTGTTTGATATTCACATGTCAAATTTAGGCATGCACTAGAGCCATATTTCTGTTAGAACTATAGAGTGAAGTTGGTGTAAAGTGGGCTCACTCTTGTGGACAGGGGAGATGGTGGAATGGGGGGGTAAAGGGCAAAGGGGATCTAACTGGTTATAACAGGCATCCAGAGAGCTGGACAGATGGTTAGACACTGGTCAAAGTTACACAGCAAAAGGCTATAAAAATCTATGGGAAAACCATGTGTGCATCACCTTGTAACACACACAGGCTCGAGCATGGAAACACTTGCAAATACACGTGGGCCTTTGCTTAAACTGTGAGTTTTGAGTTTTATCCAAATAACTTGCACAAAGTAATATAGTTTATTTATTTAGTCTTTATTTGAAGGGACAGTGTACAGAGACATTATGCTCACAAAACAGAGATGTACTGCACCAGATTATAGCTAAACAGCTAGTTTCCATCTGCAGTCTCTGACAGTTGGGCCATTAGTGTTTACATCAAACACTGTTTAGCAGCTATGATTGTTAGACTTGTTTGTTAGGAAGAACATGCCTGAAACATGACAAAATAGAAAAACATTGCTGAGTGGCAGCAAATCCATGAAAACTTCAAAGACATGTCAACATTTATCAGATTTGCAGAAAAGCTTCTGTGTGACTTATTGTGCAAATACACTAATTCACATGAGTTGTTATTCATTTTTGTGGAAATGTGCTACTATGTAAACACTTTCGTATCAATTTGTGCATCTCAAAAATAGGAGGATACACTGATTGCTTTAACTCCCAAATTTACAACAAAGACAACTCTTCATCCCTGGTCATAAAGGCGAGCAAAATAACTGCCTGTAGCATCAAGTGCTCTGCTGTCAGCACCCTTAGGATCCGGGTGACACATCAGTTCAGTGGAACCACAGACAGGCGCCAGGGCCCAGTGTAATCTGCCCTGCCATCTCTCACTCTTTCTCTGTCCTGAGCTTCCATCATTCTCCCCAATCACTGCCAGTGTACACTTACACCTGCAGCCAGGCAGAACTATCCCACGCCCCATCTTGACAACATGAGGTGGGAAAAGTGTCTTCATCTCTTTCATCTGTCATGACTGTGGGATGGCCACTCTTTCTGGTTATGCTCTGTTACAGCATGTGTATGTTTGATAAATGAGTTGGTTTGTGTCTGAATTTATAAGCGTTTCCAGCATTGGTGTTACAATCAGGGCATCCAAACTGCCACAATAAGGCAGGTGAAAACAAGTTTTGGGGAAGTACTAATACTACATACAACTATAGGCTTTTTAGAGTCATTGTATTGCATTGATAAAAATACAATGCAACTGCAATATATGCTTTCCATACACTTCTAAAATAAAAGAAAAATGCCTTGTACAGCTGGGAGGGAATTGCAGTTTATTTTGTAAAACTTACCACATGTCACATTGCGTAACATTGTTTGTCTATCAACTCAAATAAATTTAGTAATTTACATTATATATTAGACAAGCATACCATTTCCTGGTATGGCATCCCACAAGTTTCAATTCTTGGTCCAGTAGTGTTTACATATAATGTCATTTATAGCAGGATTTTAATAGAAAACACTGCAAATATAACAAATGTACATCAGTTCTTTATAAAGCACTTCAAAATGAGCAACTCCTTTCTTTATCTGGATCCTGGTGTAACACTTCCCTATACCAATACAAGCTGCAGATTGTCTCATTCTTTATAATGTGATTTCCCAATAAACAAAACACAGGGCCATGACAACCTACCGTATCATCATATTTGAAAAATAATTCAGCTGTTTTCTGCACTGGGCCATTGTAGAATTACAGAGCTGTCGAGTGCAGTTATGGAAGTCATGGCCATGCACCAAAATGAAATACTCTCTGAGGGGAGCGTGGTCATGACCACACACCCATACACGCTAACATGCATGCTAACATTATGCCTGTAACTTCACAAACAACAATTATGGCATATTCTGAAAGAAATGCTTACAAAGACGCCAACAGATATAGTTGCTGTAGCGTTTTGTATTTGAAACCATGGCTCTATTATATTATCAAGATAAGACACCGCCCCCTCTGCCTTGGTTCCATCTGGGCTGAAAAAGGATTTTTTTTTTCCATTGTAAAAAGAAACACCTAGTGCTCGGCTGTCAGACCATCAACAACTTACAAAATGGTTGGATTTAGTGGCGTTTATAATCTATTTTCTCTGTTAAAAATCCCCAAATCGTCCAAAAAATTACTTTTATTATTAGTCACATGACTACTCTATCCCGCCTTCATGCTGATTGTTCAGAATTAACCACACGGTCCGACAGGGGCTCGAAGGTCGTAGTGCGTCTGCTCAGATCCTCGCTCAAGACATTATGGTTGGCACAGCTGTCATATTGGGCCCAAAATTCGAAGATGGCGACCTCCATAATGTGCAAGTAAAAATACAACACGAGTTGAAATCAACGGCGGCCATCTTGCATTTTTGCATCCTCTAATAATACATCCACGTTAGAGACATAGGAGTTATCTGCTAAGGAGGCAGGCAGTGTGTGTGGGATCTGAAGACAGTGGAATTATGGTAGGTGCGGGCAAAGGTCAAGGCAAGGAACACTACATACTGTGCACGGCTGTGTATGTGTTGTGGAGGTGATGAAACAGGCTCAATGGGGAGGCTGCCCGGCACGCATCATCGGGCCTGTGATGGAAGGTGTTCACGAGGAATTCAGATTAGCACCGAGAGAAAACAAACGGAACCAGAGGAAGACAAAGTGAGATGGTGAAAAGAGACGAGTCATCCAGAAAATATTATCTGTAGGAGTGATTTAAGTTTCGTAGGTTCAACATTAGCCGATGGAATTCTTTGTGCTTTTGATGCCACTTAAATCAAATGTAAAGCTGGGGAATAGTTATGTCTGCTTGTTGTCTTACAAAAACCCAACCCAATATTAGGTATCCCCCACTTTTGTATTTTGTTATAATCCAGTCTAAATCAATTATTAAAAAATATATATAATCCATTATCTTGCCAAATCCAATAGCATCCTTGTGCATTCATTCTACTGTTCTAGTCTGCTATTTCTGTATATGTAAGTCAGAGGTAGGATACAACGGCCAAATAATATTTTGTTCACATTCTTTGTAGGAGTTCTTCAATTCATCTGTGAAAAAATTAAAAATTATCAAGAGAGGTTATTTTTGTTGATATAAACGTAAACGTAAAACGTAAACGTAGTGACTGGAAGCTCTGAAAGTAACTGTCCAGAATGTACCACATGTGAAAAAAATAAAAATACTTGAAATTCCCTTAATATTGTATTTCAAATCTTCATGCTTTGTGTCCAAGTTTCCTGAAAATTGTCTTATTGAGGTTAGTTTTATTGCATTTATGAGCACGAGTTATTGACAGTCATTCCAGAGACGGTCAGAACTGGGTGTATCACTGTATGAAACTTTGTGGGAATCTGAGACAGAACAAAAACTGTAGCGACCACAACTGTTATAGTTAAGCACCGTTAATAGCGCATTGCCCAAAGCTCAGGTCATAACCTTAGCATACACACCATTTTATTTCAATTACAACCACACAGCCGTGTACTGGTGACTGTGCATATGTCAGGGCTGAAGTGAGAATGGTGTTTATTTGGTCATGGGCCTAAAGCGGATAGGAAGGTGTGGGTAATAGTAGCACAGGGAGATGATTTCATGAGCATACACACATAATATCGGTATGACTATGAGCACTGGCAGAGGAGCTTATGCTACATTGGCTCCAGAAGGCCGTGTCCTTCCCAGCAGCGTCTCCAGCAGTGGCCGGTCGTGGGAACTGAGCATGCTCAAGTCAAAATTTCTGAAAATGATATGCTAACACTGCAGATTTTGTTGAGTTCTGCTAAACAATGAAGAAATGTGGTAAAATGATGATGGTAAACTGCCTTAAGTTGACTCATCTCTGGAACTGAATCTATTTTAGAAAAATGTAGTTGCTACTTTGTCAAGTCATGTTAACATTAGCTCAATTCAATTCTTTGATGCATGTTGAAATTAAATCTGTTTCTACAAAAATAAACCTGCACATTTTTGACACATGCTTGCATTTGTGTTTATGATCAGCTTTTTAAAGCAATGTTTACAGGCCACGGTTATAGCACTGGCCACAGAACATCTGCTCCATGTGCCTGCACTTTAGGCGCCTGTGTGCACGGGCTAACTTAGCATAAAGACATTTTATATGATTTCTGTCTTTGCAAGTTAAATTTAGCCTTTACATCCTTGTATCTGAAATGAGCCCGGCCACAGTGGAGCTAATTCGAGGAAATCTTGGCTAAAAAAAGGTGCACATAAAACACATTCTCTGGTTTCCGCTCGCCTGGCTCTCTCTGATCGCTGCTCTGTTAGCTGCTAATCACAAGCAGCGCGGCAGCATGCGGCTACCAGCCCACTATGTTTAGTGTTTACAAGACTACAACACAGCTTCATTTAGATGTGCCATATACACAGACAAGGCTCAGCAGTGGGCTCTGGCCCTAGTGCAAATCTCCCACACATACTCACTGTGTCGAATTGCTTTTAAGGACACTACATGTCCTCGCAATGAAGTTCATGTGGCTTCTGCAAAGTTTTTTTTGCCAAAACATGATAAAATATATTTTTTTTCTTCCTCCATTCATCCCCACAGATACAGTATGATTTGCATAATTGATTTGGTTGTAACGCCAGATACCCTTCCTGTTGCACTTTTCCTTGATACAAATACATTTACAATTACTACTTCAAAAATAATTAAGTCAATTTATAAAGAGAAGTACTAGACAGATCGTAGTAAAAACACACTAACTGTAGTTTTCGTAAGTAAAAATATTATACAATGTAGTCAATTTACATAATGTCCTCATTTGCCCTCCTCGTGCATTTTAAAACTCGAAATCTTCGCTGACAATAATTGAAAGTTTTATACTTGGTTGTTACACTGAATGACCTATGACCTTGGTCTCTCATTATCAAGTTCAGAAAGCAGATGTATTCGTGTGCTATGTTTGGTAAGGTGCTAAGTGAGGCAATATGGAGGGATCAAAAGTGCTCTAGTCTGAGACGCCTGTTACCCCTATTAACTATCACATCCACATCTTAGCTCAGGTCTTTGTATGCTGCTTCCCTGTTGTTCATGTCCGTCACTACCTCCGTGCACACGCCAGCACCGGTTGAGGAGTCAAAATAAAGTGATCTGGAGGTAAACATCCACATAGCTTTATCGCACAAAGAGGAGGAGGATCAAAGAGGGCAAAAAGACGAAATGAGGTCTTATCTGCGGCCATCAGCTCCACGGAGAAGGTGTTGAAAGGAGAAAGCTCAAAATCCTGGCCGTGTGTGTGACAAAAACAGGAAACGCACATTGACACAAGTGAAAAGGAACACTCTGTTACCTGCACACTATGGTCGTGCACAAAACCTAACTGATTATCAGGAGCTGGGACAAACGGAACGCAGAGGTTACTGAGGCGTTAAGGTGACGCCATGTAATCTGCAACAGGGATCTAAACAAAAAAACACGAGGTCATACGTAGTACACTTGACGAGGAGAATATTCATCTAAGTACATAAATAAGGTACCATTAAAGTGTATATGAGAATACATTACAAGTCTTATCTGGCATCACATCTCCCTTTACATGAGCAAAACAGCACAGGCCAATGCTAGCAAGTAACAAATAGCAACAGGTCTGCTTGACTTTATAGTTATACGAGTATAATGAAATTTTAGTTTTCTGTGTGTGCTGTAGACTAAATCTAGAAGAATTGACATGAACGCAAACCTTTATATACAGGCTTTGTGCAGTTTACATTTTTATTCCCACTTAATAACAATAATAATTCTTAAGTTTTTCATAGCACTCAAAGACGCTTTACATATTTTTTGTACTATTCATTCACTCTACAGTCACACCTGATGGTGGTAAGCTACAGCTGCCCTGGGGCACACTGACAGAAGCGTGGCTGCCAGTTTGCGCCTACGGCCCCTCCGACCACCACCAAACACCAATCACACAACGACATTCATTCATAGGCAATGTGGGTTAAGTGTCTTGCCCACAGACACAACAACGCACTCGGACGGGTGCTCGAACCACCAACCCTCTGGTTGAAGGGCGAGCGCCTACCCACTGCGCCACTGCCGCCCCAAGAAGCAAGTAATTACAGTAAAATGATTTTCTGACTTGATTTGTTGTAGGTATTTGAAAGTAAAACAATGATTAAGTACATTTGTGAATTAGTTAGGTTTATTAACAAATACTTAATCAAGCTAATTGAGCTAAGTCCAAGTATGTCTGCTTTGAAGGTACTGACTCATCTCAGTGATGACTTAGCAGCAATTCAAACCAATAAAAGAAATCT
>JAVQKC010180302.1:0-17095 GCA_036025475.1 Philypnodon macrostomus
GCAATGACCCTGTCTATTGTTTATTGTTTACATGCATCTCTTTTTGTGAAGCCCTCTGAGGCAACTGTGTTGTGATATAGGGCTATACAAATAAAATTGAATTGAATTGAATTGAATTACTACCTCAGGAGCAGAACCACCACCACAGCCCTCTCCTCTATCACCATCTTAGTAACAGAACAATCTCATCCTTCACCTTTAGTTTTGAATAGTTAACAGAATATTCTCCCCTTCTTCATCTCTTCTCTTTTGCCTCTCTAGAGGAAGTGGCCCAATTGTGTCCTCTGAAGGGAGATGAATTCAGTTGCATCCTGGGTAATTCTTTGGCCTTTTTACTTTTGGAGGATTTGACATCATGAACAGATATTACTGCAGTAATGAAATTCCATTGTCGGGCCATGACAATTGAACGAGTGGCTTGACATTTTGTGTTTCCCAGAATATATATTATGTCAGGCTGCTTTGCAAACAGTTCATGTATTTGGTTGGTCTGACTTTCCTGTATATTCAGTCTTAGTCCTGAATACAATAATTACAATCTGTGGTATATAAAGTACCTAGTAATTGTGCATAAAAAAGCCTTTAAAACTGAATGATTGTGATAAAAAAGAAACAAATCCACCAGGGTCCACTAAAACAAAATTCAATTCAGATGAAGGTTTATAGGGGAAGATTAAGTACCAATGAAAGGTATAGTGCTAATTCTACAGCTCATATATTTATTATGGTATTTTGTAAGTATATTTATAATGAGCCATACAACTACAATTTGTGGGGCCCCCTATCTTCAAAAGCTAATGAAAGGTAAATGTACTTAATGAAATAAACAGTATCATACCATTATACATTTCTCCAGTATCTTCCCAGTTGCTATAATTGGATACTGCTGGGCCTATAACAAATTGCCGTATCTGCAATATAAATGTATTTGTGCGAAGTCTGTCTAATTTGGTTCAGTTTCCTTCTCCGGGCGGTAACCCTCTGCAGATAACACCTAAACCTCTTCTGCACCCCTCCCACCTCAGATCTCATTAAGACAGCACACACACAGAACAACCAGAGCCAATTCAAACATACACGTCTGGAGCCAAGCGACAAGCACACTACTGGATTACGCCTAACATGATAATAAATATAATATTTATTTACAGATATGTAGAAGAGAACAAATGTACATGTAAAGAAGAACTGCCTCATAAAAACTATGTTGAACTGTTACCTTTTTGACACAATCGCAGAGTGAAAAAAACCCACAATTGGAAGCTAATTTTGATCCTTTTGGTGCAGAAACTAGAGCTCAGTGGATTGACTGCCCCGTGCAAAGCATAACAATATTAGGCCTGAGTAAACAGTTCAATATAGATTAAGCTAGTGTCTGTGGAAGCCATGTCAAAGCAAGGAAAAACACTGGAGAAATTCAATCAACATCTATTCATGCAGAAAGCTATTGTCTCACATCAAAGGTGACATCTTTTCTCCCATACCTTCAATACTACACATGTGCAGACGGCAGCTAGCAGACTGAGAAATGATACCCTGACAATATAATATAACATGTCAAAGCTAAATAAAAGTGTTTGGACTATAATCCTGTTGATTTTATGGTTTGTTACGGAGATTAGAAGTCAGTGCACAAAGGCCCTCTCCAAACCATGAATTTAACTGTCTTCATTCTGGTTAAAAATATAGGGTTGGCATTTGATGCATGCATAATTCTAGGTACATATTAGATTGACTCAAAGGTTTAAAATTCATGTGTGTTTTTTTATTATTATTCATACAACTATAATAGGTGTTGTGCATGGTTAGGGCTCCTGTCTCTGAGGATGTAAGTCATGGGTTCAAAGGCTCAAGTCGGATACATTTTGGTTGTGTCACTAAGACGTCTAAGATGATTTAAATCCTGCAAAGAATTATTGATGGGAATTCAATTTTATTAATCCTTGAGGGGAAACTTAATTGTCTCTTTAAAGTTGAGTTGAGATGAATCGAGTCTTTATGGGCAGTCAAGAAAGAGTTCCACAGGTATTTACTGACTGTAAAGCTGAATGTTAACGTTAGAAATGCCTTATCAATCTTTGGCCATTCTTTAAGCGGAATTTGTATTATTATTGTTTTACTTTTGTATCTTAGCAAAAATAATAACTGATAAATAAAAGTACAGTATAACAGATTATCTAAGAAAAAATGGGACTCTAAGACCCTCAGATGGCTGAAGAGTTTTTGTTTTAGAGCCAGGTCGATCAATCACACTTCCACATCAAGAACAACATCAGAAATTATGTAAAGCAGTTGATGTTTTATTAAAAAAAAAAAACACACACAGCTGCAGCCAGATTTAAAGCCAACTCCAGACCGCTGTTTGTTATTCTCATATACTTCCTGGTTTGTGTGAGACCGTAATAGAAGGGAAGGGGAGCTCATAATCCTAACTTTCACACAGTTTTCACAGTTACCTGCTGTAAGCCTCTACCACTCATCTTTGATCACACCTTTCATCTGCGCGACATCTAACAGTGTGTTTATAAACTCGTCTTAGACAGACTTCTTTTAATCACACATTGATGTCTCACTTTCTCAAGGTCTCTGTCATTGCAATATATTTATAGCTATTCCACAGTTTTCACTTTTGTAGAATGTTACAGAGTCAGTTTCTAATATACTTTTTAACATTCATATTCATATGTCTTCACTAAAGTTTCTTGGCTTGGCTGCTCCTTGATAATAGTTGTGTGATATTGGCTCTAACCAGTTTAGCGCCCTGGGCCAGATTTGTTGTTGGCGCCCCCCAACCCTGTCCTTTATTGTAATCAATTTAACCACCAAAAATGTCATCATAAACGCTGACAAATGTGACTATATGTACTTTCTATAATAGTAGTAATGTAAGCCTTCATTGTAATAATATAGAAACTGACAAATGGTAAATCCAGAAAATACTAATAATGCCCAAGCTTTTTTTTGTAATTAAACTATCAGGACACAAATTTTGATAAATACAAAAAAAAAACACTTTTTTAGTTTGTTTTTTGTTTTGTTTTTTTGCTCCATGATCACTGATTTGAGTTTTGTCCCTGCTCCAGCACACACCGATGCTTAGATTTAGTTTTAGATAGTATTTATTTATCTCAAACACACATTATAATAAAAAAGAACATTTGTTCAGTCATTTCTTGTTTGAGAAGAAGTAGCAAGAAGCCAAGGCTTATTATGATTCTACTCCTCATTTACAATATCTAGTTGACATAGTAATATTGCAACCACACCGATGCTACAGTCATAGGAGGTGCATATGATGCTTCAGACTCACACAGCGATTAGTGGCTCAAGAATGAAATACACAAACTTCAAACAGGAACATCTGAAGTTAGCGTTTATGTTGGTTTTATGACAATACTAAATATTTAGTGAGAAAAATGAGGAGCATGTTCACTGTAGCTTTGGTTCACCTCGTGTGTATACCTCCGCTCACTAATGGACACATTATTTAACGTTCACATAAGATATGACCTTCTCTCTGCTCCTTATCATTCAAGTGTGTCACACTTCTGCTAGTTATTTTCATTTAATTTGAATGAAATAAATAAATATTCTAAATAAATAAAATGAGCGCATTAAAAACAACACAATAAAAACTGATTTGAAGATTGAGAGCTGGAGCATACCTTTGTAGTCTCAAAGCTGTTCCCAGTGCCCAGTGTTTGGGGGACTGTAATTGGGTGCCCCCCTCTACCAGATGGTGCCCTATACGGCCTATGCTTAGAGCCGGCTCTGCAGACTGTGATATTTTTGGCAGACTATCTCCAAGGTTCACCCAGCCTCAATTACAGTCAAATTTTGAGGAAAAAATATGAGAAAAACTAGAAAATCACTGAAGAAATGGCGGCTACAGACAGAATGGCAGCAACAAAGAAACAGTGGCGGTAATAGTCTTAGTGCGTCTTGTGGGTGTATCATTTTCTTCCTGTCTAAAACTCCTCGCGGTAGGAGCATATTGCTGAAAGCGTTCAAATGCCAGTGAGCTGTGAAGTGCTCCATAATTCCATTTCAGAGGTGATACGAAGGCGTGCTGTTGAAGTGCTGTATCTGCCAGCCTTCTACCTGCAGGCACTAAAGCAACAAAGGGCATTTTCCACTCAATGGTTTGCGACACAGCTCAACCTTTCTGCTCCTTTTCTGAGAGGGCCCAAAGTTCTGGCTATTGAATACTTCCATATAAGTATTAAGGCTAGACATTTTTTGTATATATTTCTATGTTACAGGCTGCACATTTATGATTTCACTAAAGCAGCAGCAGAACCATCTCACTCTTCTAATTCCCATCACCACCACAGCAGCATCTCACTCTACTTAACAATGGAGGATGTATTAGGTTCACATACATAAAAATTATAGGATTTAATAAAGAGTATAAAGAAAGAGTATAGGGAGTATTTCAAGTATTAATTCTATATTATGAATCTAATGTCAGAACCTTGAGTCACAGCACTAGTGTATATGCCTAAGTATTCCTGTAAAGTGGCTTAAAGTCGCTGGCGTATTTATTTTTTTTATTTTATCTGAATCATTTGTCTATCATTCTTTGATAGGCCAATTACATAATAATAACGCAATTGCTATCACGGTTTAAAGCAACTATTGTGTAAACATGCCATTGGAGTAGCGGGTACAATGTCATCTAGTGGTGAAAATAAATACTACATGTACCTGAAATGCATAGATGAAATTCCTATTATATAAAAAAAAACACAATAACAGATCGTCACGGCCTTCACAACTTGGGTGAACCAAGGTTCCCAGTTTCCTCTTTGTTGCCACCAGGGTCAAGGCTCTATATTTCTCACCGTTCCTGTGCTCTACCATAGGCTACATTTCTGTGTTGTGGGGCAGTCATTTCAAAAGCTTATACTGACAAGCATGACAGCTTCATTGTGTGGTATGTGTTAAAAAGACAATACTTCATAGGTTTTGTTCAAAGTTCATTGGTTTGTTTTACAGAAATAGACTGGTATTAGCAGAATGCAGTTGGACAGGTGTCAGACTGATACCAGTGTGATTTCAGTAATTAGCTGGAAAATATACCGTCACTCTGGTAACTAAATATTTCCTTGACACACATAAGGATTAGGGGATCGAAGCAGGTCATAGAAGTAGGTCAATGATAATAATTACCCCAATTAAAATTTGTCAAGTGATGAGGAATATCTACTTTCCTGCAAAGAATATTGCATAAATCGTATTTTGACAAGCATTGAAATTAGTGCTGTTTATTTATCCATATTAAGTTTGGACATTTCACTTTTTAGTATTGGCAGAGGCTCTAAGCTATAACATACAGTATATATATATATATGTGTATTGTTACCTGCATTTCCTTCCCTCAACAAACCACACACAGGGAAATACTCTGCATGTGACAGGATCAATCCATGAATCAATTCAAATCAATCAAAAGGAAGTGGTAGAATGTAAAATGTGCAGCCATGGAGTTTTTTGTCTCACGAAGAATCTAGAAAAATTAATGGTATGGCCGAAAAGGTGTCTGAGTGAAAAACATAAAGAACAAAAGGAACATTAAATCCGCACCCAAGCATATTATGAACAAAATGGACGGGCAGCTGTAAATTACAGGTAATTTATGATAGGAGGAATTTAAATCACTAGAATCAATGTCAGGAAGGCGTGTGTAGGAGTGTGTAACTTTATAGACTGTGGGCTAACACAAGGAGAGGTCAGGAAAAGACACACTATCTTTCCCTCTTCTCTCAAAGTCTGTGGGCAAGTGCATTCACGCATCATTAAAAACATGAAAAATGTGCTGAAGGAGGTTGCAATGGCTCACTTATGACCTTGACCACAAACTCAAGCACAGGCACTTACATGGGTATGAGCTGTGGCTGCTGTGAGGGTCAACTGAATTAACTGCATCATGACAAGGACATGTTTATCCACCAATAAGCCCACTTAGGTCTGTGGTATACTGCTATATTCTAAAATAACCAAACACATAAAAATGACTTTATGCTCTTGGTAAACAAGTGGTTGGTGGGCCATGAAGATACTGCAGCAGGTGGCAGAATATGTCTATATATTAAGACTTCAAAAAGAAAATTAGACAATTATTTACTATTGTGTCAAATTATCCCCAAAAGATCAGGTTTCCAGTTTGTTTGTAAATAATATTTCAAGGTAAGACAATTGTAAAGGTATTACAGAGAATAGAGAAGAATTATAACTAAAGTTTTTATTTTAGTTTTTGCTTTTAGTCAATACAATGTCCTTTCATCCTGTGATATCTGGTACATGGAGGTAAAACCATTCAGGCCTGGCAACGTGCTGAACTGGGCAGCAGTGGATCTTCAGATTACTGGAGAGTGGAGAGAGTGTTGATCGAGGAGAAGCAGAACAAATGTAATGGAGGTTGTGATCGCTACAGCAGTGACAGTGATGAAAGGCCTGGTCGCTGATGTGGGTGCACAGTGGCAGAGTGGGTACTACTGGGTACTACTGGGTACTCCAGATTTCCTCCACTGTTAAACAATTTGCTTGAGTTGATTTTTACTATAGTACCTGCTTTTCTCTTTCAGCTTTACTGCACACATCACTAATGTTCTTATTTATTTTGATTCTGTCACTATTTAATAATACCGTTTAGCCAGAATTATCCCTCATGTTCATTCATTTTAAGTTAAATCAGATTGTGTTCCTGGTCACTCGAGTTCGATTTTGTTTTATATTTGATTTTTGTCACTTATGGCCTGCATGCCTTATTGAGATATATATATGGATTTTGGACTCATCAACACCATAGCTGCATACTCGTGCATATGCCACTATATCCCCAAGTTGACATCATCAGCAAACAACTGCCTCAGAGTCTATTATCTGTCCAGCTGTCAGAAAGCAGGGATCTGAGGGAACGAGAAAGCCCGGAAAAGAATTACAGTGTAAAACGGAGTGATGGACCAGAGATAAGAAAAACCATTTATAGAAAGTGGCCACTCAGCACATTGCAGCTTAACCAGTTAACAGAACAGTTCAGCGTGTGGCACCAGAGAGATAACAGTTCCTTTATGATGGAACCTAAATTATACAAGAATATTCCTCTCTGAGAAGACTGAGAAGATGGCTACATAAACAGCGTCAGACCTATAGGCAAACAAAAGAGCTGCATAGGGCCCAGGCATTTCAGTGACTTCACAACTGAATATTCCAGGTTCTTTTTAAAATACATTTACAGCTACATTGTTGTTCTCAATCCAACATAAACATTGCAGTGGTTTGGTACAATTGCATTTTTTTCTTCCCAACTTTAAACCATCATATAGACCCTTTTAAAGTTTGTGAACAGAAAGTAAATTCCGGAATGGAGGCAACTGGAGGCAAGACCATTTCACATAAACACAGAAATTAGAATAAGCATTGCAAAATAAGATGATTTTGACAAATGCCAACCACTCTGCTATTATGTAGGTAATGTCAGAGCCTGGTTAGGAAACATTAGTGAATGTACCTCACATGTATGTACCTCACAGTTCGACTTTTGGCTCGAAATTCTTGATTTTTACAGAATTGTTTTTTTTCATTGTATGTACAGAATGGGCCGCAGCGGTGGTGCAGTGGGTAGATGCTCGCCCTTCAACCGGAGGGTCGGTGGTTCGAGTCCCCGCCCGTGCACATGCTGTCAGGCCCTCCTGTGGACCCACCATCCGCAGGAGGTACCATAAAGGGCTGGTGCAATGTGGATCGGGCGGTGGTCGAAGACGGGAGTTCCCTGCTTAGACTGCTGCCTTAGCGACCCGGTTTCGGACAAGCGGAAGAAAATGGATGGATGGATGTACACAATGACTCTATCCCTCACCACAAACCCTATTTTTTGTAAAGTTAACTCACTTTTGCTCCAGTCGCCTCCATTCTGGAGTTTTGAACATTCCCTATGACATTATAAAGGGTCTATACAGCACTTCTTTTAGTGACTGTACCGTTCTTTTCCCAAATGAAAAGCTACAGCCAACGATGGACCATTCCCATGCTGCAAGATGAAACAGTGAATGTTTTGGATGTTGTTGTGTTTCCCTGTTGACATGCATTTCATGAGGGTAAAAATATACATAAAAATAATATGTCAGTACGCACACATAGTGAATTATGCACATACATCACACATGAACTAAAATAATAAATTCTGTGATTCTAAACAGGATCGTCAAAGTCACAAACTTCACTCCTGAGAGCTATTGTGCAGACACTTTGATGACCACTTTGGCAGTTAAACTTTTGATTTATAGGCCCCTTCTATTTCTCTTAATTACAGCAGCACTTTGGTGAAAAATCAAACAGGAACAATTAGGAAGAGGAGAGTTTTCAAAGCACTCGATTCAGCAAATGAATAGGCCTGAAATACAAACTTAACAGAAACTTAAACCAGTTTCCAATAAGTAAATTAAGTGGGATGAACTGGAAAGAGCAGTTGTAAATATGCATTAATTAATATTACAAATAGGACTGGTGTAATCCTGGTTAAGACCTGGTTTACATTTGGTTCAGACCTGCTTTAGTCCTTGTTTAGACCCAGTTTAGACTTAATTTAATCCTGGTTAAGTCTGGTTAAGTCCTGGCCCAGTCTCTAATTCAGATCATTCAAATAACACACAATGGCATGTGGAAAGCCAGATTTGTTATGAAGTGATACTTGGTGTTTGAGATCGGCTGGTTCAAATGAGACCACTGAGCCATATCGTTGCAGACCAGTGGTACAAGAGAGCTGTACAGGGATGACAGTTGCTTCAGGTGACATTGATAAATGAATATTAGCCATAGTTGTGAACTTTGTTGTGAATGTTGTTCGCCGATGCAATCAATTCTATCTGAGCCACAGCCTGTAATCTCAGCTGAGCCATTCGCAATCAGCAATATGTCAACACAAAACCTACCATTTTTTCTCCCATAGCAGCGGGCTAAAGCAATGCAATTTATTCAGTTTAATACTTCTTCCCAATTATTAATGCATGGGAATATTTGGCAATTTGTTGGCTGTCTACAACAATTCCTACCATGGTGAACAACTGGTAAATGTAAGATCCTGTATTGCATTCATTTAAATTAGTTACTGCATTTTAATCCAATCCAATTGAGGAATCTAGAACAGACAGAGGCTGAAAGACATTTTCTCTCACAGTCATACACTAGGGGTAGTTTAGAGTTACCAATACACCTACATGACACAACACATGATCATAGCAAGAGTGTGCTGTTTTGAAAGCCACAGTAAATATAGCACTGATGGAAGGTGTGTGAAAAGGGGCTCAACGTGACTACAGATCAATGGGACATCTCGTTAACAGGGATGTAGTTCTTCAGGCTACTTCCTTGAGCACCATGTACCTCCACAGAACTGATGCATAAAAGAACAAATATCCAACTGCAGCCAAGCTTATCCACACACACTCACTGTTTCATGAAATATGTCAATGCTTTAATCATTGGAGAAAAGAAATCTATTCCATCTGCTTATCATTTAAACAAGAACTGGCAATTGTTACTGGAGCACTCAAACAGAACACAATGTCTTGGCATATTTCAAAATAAACTAATGTGCTGAATCAGCCACACAGTGCAGTACAAAATAGCTTTTGTTATCATTGACAATTTTCAAACATAATTCTAGGACTTTTAAAAGAAAAAAGACAACAATGTTGAATGTTAAGAAGCAAAGAAAGAAGAATAGTTATTTTAAAATGTATTTTCTTTGATCTGAAATGATGGTCAATAGTGCCCAGTCCTTAAACAGTGTATATAAAGCTAAAAATATCCAGCCCAAAAAGCATTTCTTCCACTTATACCACATGTTTGCACCAAGTATCTTTCTGAGAGCTGCAATGTTCCAGATCTATACCTCTTTATTAGCACTCGAGACACATACTTACAAATATATCTTTTTCAGCAGACAGTTGGGACTGATCAAGGCTGGGCAACATGACCTAAAATGACATTCAAAATTCTGATGACGTGATGATATATTGTATGTGTGTTGCAGTCCGACAGTATATTAAAAACTGTTTATTATACAATGAAGAAAAATCAGTACAAACCTATTATATATTGCCTGGGCTACTTTGATCCCATTCCGTTCTTGGTCACGAAGTATTTGACAAAACTGCAATGAATGTGTTTCAAGCTTTGTACTGTGCCTTCATTCTATGAGAAATGTGACTTTCCTTGAGCAAACATTATCTCCGTGGCAAGCTGTCCCCAGCAGTGGAAGGCTCTGCTCCAAGCTTGATCATATTACAGAACTGGTGCTACAGCCTGGGAGGGTGGAAGGGGGGGCTGCTTGGAGGCACAGGTCCTTACAGCTGAATGGGGATAGCCAAACCGAGGTTCAGGATTAGCTCTGTGCAGTTTAGTCACGAGGGAGCCGCAGGGTGGTGTGTGAAAGATTATGAGCAAACTGAGATTCTGGTGTCAAGGTCCCATCACCGTCAACAACATAAATAAACTAGCGTTATCAGTTTCTTTCAACTTTCTTTTTGCTTACTTTCAGCCCAGCCTGATCTTATGGTTATAGTTATATATTTATTGAATTTGTATCTGCTTTTGTGCAGTCATAACCTTTTTTGAAATGGTATACCAGTATTTTGGAGGTGCAGTGGCAGAGCGGATTGTGCTCTTGCCTCCCAGCAAGGATGTCGTGGGTTGGATCCTTGGGCCAGCCAACTACGATCTCTCTTGGTAAAGTCTGTATGTCCTCTCCATGTTACTGTAGGTTCTCGCCGGGTACTCCTGCTTCCTTCCACACACCACCCAAAGTTATGCATGTGTTAGGGAAAAATTGGTAAATCTAAATTGGCCTTAGTAATGAATGTGGAAGAGAATTGTGTTTGTGTATGCCTCAGTGTTAGCCCTGTGACTAACTGGCTATTGTTCAGGTTGTATCCTGCTAATATCAAGTTAAAGGTATTGAGCAAATGAGAAGCCACATGCCTGCAGTCAGGACTGGGCCGGACACAAAGTCAAACAATTAAATATAGGTTTGAAATTTGCAGTTCATTGCATTGTTTTTATATTTAACAAAATAGTTATGAAGATTCTATTTGTTATCATTCCCTTAGGGGTTAGGGTTAGGGTTAATCTTCTACATTTTATCTCTATATTTATCTTTCCACTGTCCTGGGACATTGGCGTGCTTTACCACAAGGAGTTACAAGTGCTCCCTGATCGTATGTCCCAAAGGCTTCTGAAAGTGATGCACAAAGCTTTAGTTTAGAGTTTCTTTCATAGAGTCTTTCTCTATTCTACTCAGGCTTACAAACACACTTGCTTAAATCTGGGCATCCATCTCCACAAGATAAGCACATGGAGCGGGACTGTTTGGTAATTAAGTTTTCCTGTGTGTGAGGCTTCTTTGCTTATTGTTTCCGACCGCTTGAAGCATTGCCCTGTTTTTATCTCATCTTTTCAACCCTCCTTGTAAGATAAGCGCGCAACCAATGACAAAACAGCAAAATAAGAGATAGTTGAGCTAAATGTAAAGTATCATTTCACACAGGCTGTATCATTCTGCTATCTGAGAAAATTGGGATTTCAGATTTGATACAAATATGTGCATTTATTGAAATCATTATATTTGCAAAAGATAAACCATATGCTACATTTGTGTTATACGTAAAGGACAGACTGAAGCTGTGCCTGGAAAATCTGTCCGAAAATGACGATGCCTTATGATGTGTTTATGTCAAAGACGATTCAAATGCATCTTTGTCTATGTGATTATGGGTGTTGGTTGGTCAATTCTTAGTTTTGGTCTGAATCATTGCTGTCACTATTCCTCAAGAACATTTGGGTACCTAGCTACATTTGCTTAAAGTATAACATTCAATTGTCTACTCTTGCAAAGTGAGCCAGACTCTTAACAGAATCTATACATTTACAAAACTTCCTTAACCCCAAATAATGTCGAATGCTATTCAATGTTTTGGCAATGGATTGACTCCTATCTGTAATTAGGGAAACCCAGGGCATTGCATTGTCATTTTTACTGCCATTCATAGAGCTTATAAAATATCAAACTAAATGGCAAATAAAAGAAGTTGGTTAGAGAAAGTGATCAAATCTTCTGCCTCAGTCTCACACTCAACTGATAACTTTGAATCACACAGGCGTCTATGGCAAACCTGGTCTCTAACAGGCTAAATTGCTGTTATAGGTTCTGAGGGATTGATAATGGCAACTAATTCATTCTGCTAACAACTCCAATCTGACCGATGGGGCCATGGTCTGTGAGGCGTAAAATGAACAAGAAGGCCCCCCCCCCCCCAGGCGCGGACACAACAATCTTATGCTTCAAATAGAGGAGTAGGAGAAAAGGGCAACAGCACTTTGGCACAGACGTAGAAACAGACGGCGGTCCCACTGGACCACTCACCGCCTCATGGCTTCCAACCTGGTAGCATCCACGCAGAAGTCACTGTTTGGAAGAAACCGGGAAGAAAACTGTATTTGTAGGTGGATGGTGTCTTGATAAAATTTGGTTTCATTGTTTACTCCTCCATCACCACCTTAGCAGCATAACCATCTCACTCTCCTTCTCCATCATAACCAGTGCCAAGGCTCTAGGAGAGACAAAAAGCTCCTTCTCACAAAATGGACATTTGTACTGTAAACGTTTAAATATTTTGAGACTATCCAGTTTAATTCTTGTCATTTCTTAACACTGGGGCTCCTTTGCTCAAAGAATTTCTGACATTGGTTCCCACTTTATTGTCTGTTTGTGTCTTCCTCAGCTCGGTCTCCAAGGCAACACACAAATGATTTTCTGGTGTCAAAACATTGTTGTGGGATCTGTATAAATCTCAGACTGAGGTCAAGTCTACAGACTTTTCTTTTGAAAGTATTGTTGAGTGTCACAATACAAAGCAACACATTATCCGCATTACCATTCACTATGGAGCTATAGGTGCAGATTGGCAGCAGAATTCAATGTCTTTAAGTTGTTGGCAAATAATAAAAATAAAATCCAGTTTTGTCTGGTGTGCAAAGAATTCAGTGGGTACAGGACATTAACAAAGGCACTATTGCAAGATCAAAGGTGTAGGTCAATTAAAGGTGTAAGGGTCAGGGTCTATCTGGGTAAATCTGTCATTATTATTTTACTTTAGTCCCTCCCCTGCCCTCTACAGACTATGCAGATTAACTACTTTACATCATAGAACAGGGTCAGATTGTCCATTTTAGTTAATTCATTTATTTATCTTAAAGACTATACCTTTAAGGAACAGGGAAATGTTGGCTTCATGGCTCAATAGTTCTTTTGTACAGTGTTTGGATTATTAGATTGTAGACATGTAAAACACACTAAACAACAGAACATATTTTACCTTGACAAGATTAACTTTATAGACCTTAACATTACTCAAATGCATATTAGGTGAAATGCACATAATTTTTGAAGAATGCTGAGGGCAAACAACACAGCACCCAAAACTTACCTAATGCATTTTTATATATTTATATTTTATATCATATGTCATACAAATAAGGAATTGTACTGAAGACAGTTATCTATATGAAAGTTATCTATATAAAGACTGTCTATACAACTCCACACGTTCTCTGCATTTCTCCAGTCGCCTTCATTTTTTATATAGCTTCACTTTTTCCCCCAACCCAAACAATAATCAACCTTGGTGCACTTTCCTCTGTATTGGCTGCAGAGGACAAGGATAAAAAGCAAACAAGCCTTGGCTGGACCCAAATCAAAATCAAATATAGATAAAGAAAGGGGGGTTATGAGAAAAAAATATAATCGCAGAGCAGCTGGTGATAGAAATAGGCGATCCACATTGGCAGATATAGCAGAGGACGAGAACGTTTTTATGGAGAAAAGCAAACAGTGTTGAAAAAGTGAAGCGGCTATAATAGTTTCTGCCATTCAACTGATTAAAATGAGAAAGTGATTCAGATCTGCGCAAACATCCTGTGCAGGGGGAGCTTTTACCAGCTAGTCCTATTTAAGGTGAGACTCTACTGTGAAACTTCTCGATGGAAACAGAATTGTTTTGTTTTTTTATTGTGAAAAATCTATTTTGAGTTTTAGAAAATCAATGTTTGCCATGATATTAGAAGTAAAACAAAAAATCAGGCTAGGATCTTTCTGTAAAAGCCTCAAAATATAATTAAGTATGAAACTGGAGGGCTTCACAAAAAGAGATGCATGTAAACAATAAACAATAGACAGGGTCATTGCAAATAGACAGGGTCATTGCAACTCAAATTGTTGATAACTCAAATAATTACTTTACATCAGTGGGCTACAGCAGCAGTTGACCACACTAATAAAGTGGACATTGAGTGTATATAATTCAAGATAAATGCCAACAAACAACTTTCATATATTTGTAAAAGGTACATCTCAAGCTCCTGCTGCTGACGTCGATCGATGATTCATAACCTCCAGTGCCTTCCCTTTTTAGAGAGCTCACAAAAAGTCTTGGCAATCTTATCTAAGCCATCTCTCTGTTATTGTAAGTGAATAACTAATCTAAATGGCACTTTTGATGCATGGCAGTGACACTAAAGAAACAGATTAATGTGGGCCACAAAATCCAGGAAGGTTGAGGTACCTACGTCATGTTTTTAGATCATACAAATGATCAAAACAGACATTAATTCATCTTCTACTTATTCCTAGGGGCCACAAAGTCTACAACTATGGGCCTTAAGTAGGGCACATGTCTCACAATGGCCAGCAATGCACCTAAACTGTGTAGGTAAGTCATGGGTAAAGGGACAACCACTGTACGGTCCTTAAAACAAAAATGCACACTGCAACAGACCATTTGAAAATTCAGAATGACGGCTGAACGTGAGCTAAGCAAATTAGCTAGTCTTGATGATAAGTCTTGGTTAATGTTAAATACCCAATAGTCAATGTCAATACACAATAAAACATTGGTCAAAAGCTATTGTAAAGTATCAAAACCATAAAATTAATAGTTCTACGCACAATCTTTTATTTATCTGCATTAAACCTTAATGCCTACCCGAATGCCCTTGACGCAGAGTATAAGTGCACAAGCTTTGGGCAAATGGAACAAAGTTTAACTAATTAAATGAGAAAATAAATGAACAATAATACATCTTAGTTAATTTATATGATTAATAATAACTGCGTGTGTAAACCAACCAAGCAACACAATAAGCTGTTTAATGAGCTGAAATTTCAGACTTTTTCTAAAATTAATAAAACATGAACTTATGACCTCCCTGCAGATTCATTGCATGTCTCCGAGACTCAATAAATCATTTTAATTAGTTTCCAGGAAAATAGAGGCTTGCAGTGCATTTGTTACTTTTATACTTTTCAGTTCAAGCTGAGGTGGAGGAAGTTTCCCATTGTTAGTTAAAAATAATATTACTAAAGTAGAAGTTATAGTCAACAAAACCACTTTTTTTCTTTCCAGCTTCCTCCTCCTGTCCAAAAGCCTATGAAATCTATGGACTGCACCTTTAAGTCTTTGTCGGACACGTCTTCAGTTCACGTATGATTCAAAACCACTGCAGCCTATTACATAGTGTTGACTCTTAGTGCTAGAGTACATATAATGAATCTTAGTCCTGTTTGTGTCTGTCAGGTACCAAGGCTGGTGCCATGTCACTCGTGTCATTGAAGTCGATTTCCCTGGACGGGGCCGTGGTGGAATTGATTACTTCTTTTGTAATTGGCACGCACTGAGGCATAGGGGACAGGGGAGGTGTCTGTAGCCAGCTGCCTGTGCACTGAATGAGAATATGTACTGTATGTGTCTTTGTGTGTATGCGAGTGTGCGCTTGTGAATGAGTCGGTAATGGATTCTCATTAGTATGTAAGACAGCAGATTTTAACATCTCTGTACAAACGCCCTTTGGCATCTTTCCTGGTGTTTGCACATTATTTTGTCTCTTTTATAAGAAATGTGAAGCGTATCTTAATATGTATAGACGTGTATAGCACAGAGGTGGTGGTTTTCATTTGTTGAAGACTTATGGGTGCGTCATCGGTGAAGACCACACAGACAATTATTCAAACGATGCTTGCTCATTTCACTTTAAAAGCAAAATGTCTCTGATTTTAATCTGAGTGAATCATCCAAACTCTCTCATTTATAGAGGGGCAACTGGACCCAACATAGACTGTAATGTCTTCAATATAGACTTACTAGACATATTTTTGTATCATGACTGGTGAAATATAATTGGATGTTGCCTAATGAGATGCAGTGTGAGGATTTCTTAATGTTTTGAAGCCTTGCCTTAGATTGAAACCATTGTCGATAGGTCAAATAATACATTTTCTTCAACAATTTAAAAAAAAAAACAAGATCAATTTATTTCTCTATTGACCCAAGCCTTATAACAGATTGAGTGCTTGGTCGTGGGCAACAGGAACAGGAATAATGGACCCATCCACTGGAGTCTATGGAGCATTATTTTTTCTCAACATCCATATGGAGGAAAAAAAAAATGTTAGCCTAGACTTAACTGAATGATAAGTACGCCTAGTACTATGGTAGTACAAATATTGACTGAGCGTTGAGTGACTTTTCTTATTACTGTCAATATGTTCTGATTCGGCAGCAGTAAAATTATTTTGTGATCTCTCTCTGATTGTATCACATCAGTTCAAGATCTGATCCCTCTGCACATGTCACGTTTGACATCGATGCCAATTTAGATTTGACTGAGCCTGAGAAGAGTTGTCAGTCATGTGTTCAATTGCATGTATGAAGTAGTCAGCCCAAAGGTTACATTTAAATACTGTATTTTCTGCACTATAAGGCGCACTTAAAAACCTTTAATTTTCACAAAAACCAACAGTGCGCCTTATAAGCCAGAGCGCCTTATATATGGATTAATTCTGGTTGTGCTTACTGACCTCCAAGAGATTTTGTGTCACACGGCGCTCAAGGCGCTCCGGGAGTCAGGAGCGTCGCGGAGTCATACATACCGGTACTATGCTTCACCGTAACAAAGGCAGGAATCATCACTGAACTGCCAGATAACAGCAACAACACAGACTCGGATAATGACGAGGGGGATCCGGGCTGGATGCTGGAAA
>JAVQKC010180306.1:0-11136 GCA_036025475.1 Philypnodon macrostomus
GAACAAAGACTAAATAGTAGGAGGTGGGGAAGACAATGAGACACAGGTGGAACACATTAAGGGCAGAGCAGGTAATCGCACAAGCAGGAAACACAGAAGGGCAGGAAGTCAAACTGAAATGAGAAACAAGGGAAGTGATTTCAAAATAAAACAGGTCAAAACATGAAAAGGCCAGAAAGTAACTCCACTGACAGAATGAGACATGACACCAAGAAAGTAACCAAAAATAGTCACTAATGCTCTACTTTGTAATGTTCTCTACCTTCTCACTGACAGCTCAGTCAGATGCTAAACTGATTTCCACTTACACATGTTACTATAGGACTAAAATACAGCAAATTGAAGTCTGCCAACACTAGAGCTTAGTCCAGTTGTACTCTGGAGGTTTACAAAAGAGGAAATTGTTAAAACATAAAAAAATAGACTAGGTTTAATGGCGTAAAGTTGGAAATCTGTCAGAAATATGATTTTACTTTGGTCCCTCCCCTGGCCTGTACAGCAACATCAAATCAGAGTTTGTGGGTTAGCACTTTTGACCAAGTTTAAAGTTTTTGTTGGAGTGGAAGCCCTTTCAAACTCAAGTATTTTATAAACACAATTTGGTGACTCATATTGTTAAAATGTTTAGTTCTGTGTTGGTGAGATTCTATGTAAAATGTCATGTGAAATTGAAAAATATTTGCTTTTGCATTTGATTTTGATTTGAACACTCCAGCCCAAACCAAGCTCTGTATTTGGAACAGACCAAAGCTGATGACACAGCATGGTCCACCTGGCAGCTCTCCTGTCTTCACTGAGCTGCCTGTGGGCGGCCATGTTGGATATGGGCAGACTGTTTGTGTCTCACAGTGACAGAGGAAAGGTGTCACAGCATCAGACAAGATCTAGTCTGTCAGCCTTGTGTGCACCATCAGAGCCAAACAAAAACATGCTGTTTCTCCACTAGATGTGATGTAAAACTAGACTGTGTAGAGTGATGATTTGCTCTGGGGCTGTGGAGGTAAAAGAAATAGTAGCCAGTGTTATAGATAGTGTTTACTATCTGCTCTATGTGCTGTGTTCAAGGTTAGCTATAGGAAGTGCTACATATGGTGCTCCAAGGACTAACAAAAACATGCTACCAAGGCATTTGAGATTAAGCAGAGGATGTTTCTTTGCTCAGACTTTACTTTACAACACGATAATAATATGGTAACAGTGTGGTAAAAAACAGGCAATGATGTAACTATGGTTAATGCTTTGTGTGTAATGTGTCTTTGTGGGTCCAGGGACTGCAGAAGGAAAGTTCTGAGAGCAATAATTTGGTACTAGGCATATTTTCTCTGTGATTAATGCTATTCCCTGACAAATAAACAAAATAATTAAGTAGTGTTTGTGTGAATATTCTTCTAGTTTCATGCAACGTCTATAGACCCTTTAAAATGTGTGTCATATGGAATATTCAAAACTCCAGAATGGAGGCGACTGGAGCAAAAGTGAGTTAACTTTACAAAAAAGTAGTGTCTGTGGTGAGGGGTAGAATAATTCTGAGCATACAATGAAAAAAACTATTGTGGTCATCAACATTTCTGTAAGGACTTTTGCCTCCAGCCAAAAGTCTAACTAGTGTGTACATTAAATAAACATACAATGTGAGGTACATTCACTAATGTTTCCTAACCAGGCTCTGACATCACCTACATGTAACAGAGTGGTTGGCAAATGTCAAAGAATTCTCCATTGAAAATGTATTATGGTCTTACCTACAGTTGCCTCCATTCTGGAATTTAGAACTTTCTGTTCCATGGTCAATAAAGCATGATAGTATTACAATATAGAATAACCTAGTAATAATGGGTAATCAATTACATAGAAATGACTTGGAAATGAGCCCATATGTACGAGATCATTACCAGCTTATTGCCACTCTCTTATCATGTTATTATCCTTTGCTGTATGCTGTACATGTTAGCTGAAATATCTCTCACCATTCAAAGACACACATTTTTCATATGTGCTGTAATCAGAGGTGGGTAGTACTCAGTTACATATACTCAGTTACATTTACTCAGCTACATTTACTTGAGTAACTTTTTAAATAAATTGTATTCCATAGAGTAGCTTTACTGCACCATACTTTTTATTTTCACGTGAGTATTATGAAGTAATTGTACTCTTACTTGAGTAAAATCTTGTAAATCTAGAAAGAGTAAGAGTACTTTTACCACCTCTGTGTGTCATGTAAGAACAGCTTTATGTGAAAAACGTGATGATGTGGAAATTCTGTTCCTTGTGTCTTAATTTTTGAATATCAAATCTGTTTATTATCTTTTTATGTTTTTGCCAAATTACAACAAAATAAACAAATAATCTGACATTATGATCAAACAGTTACTCAGTACTCGAGATGTTTTTTCACCAGTACTTTTCTACTCTTACTCCAGTAATTATGTGAATGAGTACTTTTTACTTCTGCTTGAGTAACATTATTGGCTACTCTACCCACCTCTGGCTGTAATGCATCTGAAATGAGTGTTGTTGCTGGTGTAGTGTGGTGAAAAACCCGCCCTCGGTGATCTCATGTGTGAGCTCAGAGGGTGGAAACAGTCAAAATAAACAGACCACAACCTGTTTTTACTAGACCAGTCTCAGCTTTTGGGGTAAAAAAATCTGACTTGGAATTCCAAATCAGTACATCCTACAGGTGTAACCATAGATACTATAAATGAATGAACTAAGAGAAAATAAATCCAGAAAAGGCCAGTGAAAGCACAGGATTTATGTAGTAAAAAATAACAGAGATACAATATTCATGCTAGAGCCTGTTTGCTAAAGCTGATAGTAATTTGCTGCCACATTTTTCTGAATTCCTTGACCATTTTTTCTGGGTTTTGCAGGGAGTGACTTTTAGCAACCAGGCTTCATTTTTAGTCAGTGTTCACAGGGTGCCTTGAGAGTGTTATCAGTGTGCCATGTGTAAAAGACAGATACCAACCTCTGCTGTGTCGTCTTCAGCCACTCCTCCTTTAGAACTCCACCGACAGCCTAAATGTCTTCTGAAAATAAAAAAGAGTTTCACAGTAAATGTTAAAGTAACTAAAGTGACTGTCACGTTGAACAGTGTGGGAATTCACTATACAGCCTTTCCTGTGCAGCTGCCACAGATAGTGTGAAAGCATAAACACATACTGCCGGGGCATGTGACCAGAGGCATCCAATGACTGTTAACATTGACAGCAGTTTCAAGACTTGTTAGTTATCTATAGATAGTCAATTCTATATAGAGTACTGTATATAGTGTTTCAACTGAACCACCATGCTGTAATCTGAGGTGGGTGGTTACATTTACTCAGTTACATTTACTCAGTTACATTTACTCAGTTACATATACTTGAGTAACTTTTTAAATAATTGTACTCCATAGAGTATAGCTTTACTGCACCATACTTTTGACTTTTACTTGAGTAATAATATGTTGAAGTAACTGTACTCTTACCGGAGTAAAATCTTGTAAATCAAGAAAGAGTAAGAGTACTATTACCACCTCCGTGTGTCATGTAAGAACAACTTTATGTGAAAATGTGATGATGTGGAAATTCTGTTCCTTGTGCCTTAATTTTTGAAAATATTATTTATGTTTTTTTAGTTTATCTTTTGAAAATATCAAAATCTGACATTACGCTCAAACAGTTACTCAGTACTCGAGCAGTTTTTTTCACCAGTACTACTCTTACTCGAGTACTTATGTGAATGAGTACTTTTTACTTGAGTAACATTATTTTGAAGTAACGGTACTCTTACTTGAGTAAAATTATTGACTACTCTACCCACCTCTGATTAGGACCTGATTAACCACCCGATTCAACTAACTCTTGTTAATCACCAAACAATTTCACTGAGAAAATAGAAACTGAGAAAAGTGCTTGGTGTCGGATTATTGCCCAAATATGTAGACGATAATAAGCATTGTTTACTTTCAAGGACTGGTGCAAAAATCATCACCTGATTTTTAATTCTGACAAAACTAAGGAGATGATTTTTGACCCTGAGATGGTTGCAACCCACGACCCAGTTGTAATAGATGGCAAGCAAATTCAACAAGTGAGCTCCTTTAAGTATTTGAGCATCTGCATTTGTTACCAACTTCAAATGGAGTGAACATCTGTCTTTGAAGCTGGTCCAAAGACTATATTTTTTAGTTTGGTTTGAGTGTAAAAACAATGACAACCTTCTACGATGTTGTTCTTGAGAGCCTAGTGAGATACGCTGTGGCAGTCTGGTTTGGGGCTCTCATAGTAAAAGATAGAACAAAAATCCAGAAATGAATCAACGTTGCAATGAATCTTATAGGTAGACAGAACATACAGTCATTGCAAAAGATCTTTTAAAATACACACACAATAACGCTAGCCAACAAAATCCCCAGTGACCCTGAGCATGTCCTAAATGGTGAATAAGAACTTCTACACAAAAGTAACCCCGATGATCACTCCTTCCGCCCTACATCAGTAGCTCTCAAGCAAACATTAATATAGTTCCAGATTATGTTTTGTTTAAGGAACATTACACCTGTATTATATTGATTGCTGTGTTGTGTTATATTTAACGAGTAATCTATTTTTGCACGTTACATTTGATTTGTTGGGGTTGTGCAGTACTGTAGCATAGAGGCACTTAATCAAAAGAGGAAATGAAGGCAGCCTTTTTATATTGTTGAATGCATGTGTATTTATGTGTGATGTGTGAAGCAGCGTGAAGAGGCATGTAGCTTAAGACAGGTTTCCTCTTGAGGACATTAGCTCTTATCTTAATGTAGATAGTGCAAGGACATCCTTCTGTGATACTGCTGTCTGTCAGGAATGTCTGCTCTTCCTGTATCTTAAAAAGAAAAATAATGAAAAAAAAAACCCATTGTGATTGCCACTACAACAAAACCCTATAACCCTAAGGGGATACATTATTATTCTATTTGGATACATTGCAAAGCCTTTGTATCTACTTCCACTTAAGATTCAGAAGAAGCTACAACAACAGACTGCTCTTCTGCACTTTGTTCTGTCATCATTAGAGACCTCATCAAACCACTAACATTTTAGCCAGCAGCTGCTCCACAAATGTGACACAAACTCGTCAGTTTCTTTATTTGTTTACATCTGTAGCCATCGCTCCGTGACCATTTGCTCGGACAAACTGTATACTGTAACTGCAGCACTAGACCACAAAGAATTGCATGATGAGAATTCAATTTTGTTTTTGTCTGGTATTACTACTAACTCACTAACTCACTAGATAAACTAGCTGTAGCACTGGTATTGTTAGAAAGCATAAAAAAATGGACCAAGGGATGAAAATACCAGAAGTAAAGAAAATATTGTATTTCGAGTTCTTTAGATTTACTGTATGTTGTTTTCTAAGAAAAATATATACATACTCATCAATGCGATTAATATTCTATTAGACTAATATATCTTGGTACCATGCATGTCAACACTGTGCAATAGAAAAAGAGAAAGCTGTTAACTTAAAGTAAAACAGTGGCACCACTTACCTCAAAGTCCCTTATAGGCTTTCTCTCCACATTTTTCTTTAAATCCACCCAAAGGTCATTCAAAATCTAACATAATCTGCAACAAGTGTATCTGTCTTGCCCTGACTTCAGACTTGGTCAAAGAGCAGTGCGGTTACCACAATGGTAGTGGGTTCCTCCCTTTTCCATGCTAAAGTCCCACCCACTTAAAGTGTCCCACAGTCAGATAGGCCGTTTTGTATGGGACAGGGGTATTTTTGGACAGGCAGCTGGTGGAGGCCCCAGATGCCATTGGGAAATAGTTGAGGGACACAACAGCACATAGCTGACATGCTGACAGTACTATTAATGTAAGTGAGCTGGTGTAATCTCGGCACTCAGGGGGGCAGGGGGGCAGGGGGGCAGGTCAAAAGGAGCACACAGTCACAGATCAGTGGTTATTACCTTCTGTTGTTTTATTGTGTTGAAGGAGGAGGGGTAAGTGTCAGTTTGACCAAAATGTTAAAAGAAATACAGGAGAAAAGAATACATAATTACAGTAGGTTGTTTTAATATACAATGTATTATTATACATACTACAGTAGTAGTAGTAGTAGTAGTAGTAGTAGTAGTAGTAGTAGTAGTAGTAGTAGTAGTAGTAGTAGTAGTAGGAGTAGGAGTAGTAGTAGTAGGAGGAGTAGTAGTAGTAGTAGTAGCAGTAGTAGTAGCAGCAGTATCAGTAGCAGTAGTAGTAGTAGCAGTAGTAGTAGTAGTAGTAGCAGCAGCAGTAGTAGCAGTAGCAGCATTAGCAGTAGTAGTAGTAGTAGTAGTAGCAGTAGTTGTAGTAGCAGCAGTAGCAGCAGTAGTAGCAGCATTAGCAGTAGTAGCAGTGATAGTAGTAGCAGTGCTAGTAGCAGTAGTAGTAGCAGTATCAGCAATAGTAGTAGCAGCAGCAGCAGCAGCAGCAGTGAGTAGGCGCCTTCAACCAGAGGGTCGGTGATTCGAGGGACACGCTGTCGTTGTGTCCCTGGGCAAGACACTTAACCCATATTGCCCAGGAATGAATGTGGTAGTGTGTGATTGGTGTTTGGTGGTGGTCAGAGGGGCTGTAGGCGCAAACTGGCAGCTACGCTTCTGACAGTGTGACTGAGGAGTGAATGAGTAATACAAAGCGCAATATTGTATTTCTTTTCTTACACAGAAGACTACTGCTATCAGTGTCAAACTTTTTAACTACAGATTCAGCGTACATCCAATCTTTATCATAATACTTGAGCTTTTTAAAAACAATATGAACACTTGCATTGTTACAGTAAATATGACGGTGAAAAGAAGAGTATAAATGAACCTACTGTAGAAGGAGTCACGATCTCCCCAGATTAGCAGAGTGTCATAACTTCATATCACAGACGTTCAACGGGTTAAAAAAACTCAGGTTGCATCAATAATCTTTGTACGTACCTGTTTGGTTTAGGCCCCTCACACCCGCAGTGGAAGTTCAAGTTTCAGTCACCTTCTAGCTTGCAACATTGTGAGAATCCTAACACTAGTAATCCCACAACGAGAACAAAGGATCTTAAGATCACAGAAAAGATCAAACTGAAGATGACAGTCAACGCCACAGGTGGCTCTCGTCACATATGAACACATACATCTGCAGCTGAGAAGGAGGAGCTGTGCCTAGCTTCTTGAATCTGAGAACCTCATTGAAAAGCACAGGGTCACGGCTAACCCTGAGGGGACCTGCTATCTCCTCCTGACAGCAACCCACAGCCCACGCATGCAACCCAACTACAATCGCCCTGAACATGATACGCTACACTACAAAAAGAATAGTTAAAATGACCAGTTCAGAATATGAATCTTGATTTCAGTCATTTTTTCTTCAAAGTGGCAACAAATGTCTAAAGCAAGATTTGTGATGCTTTAGTGATACTATAAAAAATAAAATTATACATAATAATTATAAATAATGACTTGCTCAGAATATTATGTTTGTTTAATGTTCACCTTAATAGGCCTTGATTATTTCATTGGTCTCATATTTTTTCCTTTTTCAATCAATGCAAAGCTGGCAGTAGAATTGGAAAATTACACTTGAAATGGGAAAAAAATAACTTAATCCAAGTACATAAATCTAAACAATTGAAAATGACTCAAAACAACATTAACTTTCAGATTTGAAGTCATTTTAACTAGAAATTTCTTTTTTGCAGTGTCGCGTGAGTTAATGACAAGAGAAACTGATGTTGGCAGCCGAACTAGCTTCAAACATACCATTATTCCCATGCTGACGCTAACAGATATCTCTGCTATGCGATATGTGATATGTGTCATGCTAATTATTTGACCTACATATCTTCAGTCAGACAGATGGCTACTTAAAGACAGAGTTATGGCTGATAGCAAATAGGGCACTTGAAGGAGGAGAAAAACTGAAGCAAGGCAAACAAATACGTATTGAATTCCAGTGAGGTTTGTGTCTCTGGAAATCCCCGCAGACAGGAAAAAAACACACACATAAAGAAAAAAGTCATGTGTATTCCTCATGACGCATATCAAGGCAGATCTCAGGCATGCTGGAGTATTTCTAAGTGGAAATAATCTGATTAGTAAAACGAGATTGGAAGAAATTTCTTGAAATGTGATCCATGAAACAACAGAATGCATGTTGTACAGATATATGAATCGTAATAATTGTAGTAAAAATAAATTATTGACTATCTGACCCTGATGTAAAATTTTGTTGTCTGTAGTCAGAGGCCAGGAGAGGGACTAAAGTTATGCTCCACTACTATTGGTCGAAGTGGCAACCCACAAACTCTGATCTGATGTTGCTGTAGAGGCCAGGGGAGGGGCTAAAGTTATGCTCCACTACTATTGGTCGAAGTGGCAACCCACAAACTCTGATCTGATGTTGCTGTAGAGGCCAGGGGAGGGGCTGAAGTAAAAAATAATGACAGATTACTTAACCTCATAGAACAGAGTCAGATAAAGCATTTTTTTTTAATTTACAAGCTTTTTTATTAAAGTAAACTTACGGATTACATCTTTACCAGAAAAGTGTAAAATAAAAACACAGAACTTGATTTTATTACTTTTTTTTTTCTTGGCATTTTTGTTTTTTTGGGGAGTTTGTTTTCCTCTCACACATCAGACCAAACCTACCCGTCTGATACTGAACACAAAGCATCCCTGCTCCGAGTGCTTTTGATGCTAATGTTAGCGAGTGCTGTCTTTTACTCAAAGCTATTGAAAGTTCCCGGGGTTGACACACACAGACGGTTTCAAAGCCTGTGTCACTTACAGCACATCTCATCTGATCTCTTCCCGGGGGCTTCAAAATGGCCTTTTATGGCTGTCACTTTGCCTTTACCGAGCCGCTCCATGTTCAGGTCTGGTGTGAAGTGACAGCGTGGTCGTGCCGATGTTGAGAAAAAGCTGCAATGGTTCTGTTTTGTCTACATTAAGTCTATATAAAGAAATGTAGCTAGAAATGAATTACAATATAGACTAATATTTTTGTTTAAAAAGATAATTTCAATGCAATGTGTAGCCAATAATCTGCATTGCTTTTATTGTTTTATATATAAAATGTGCAGCTCAATAGTTGACTTATAATTCTCGCATTTTAATTGGATTTTAGATTGGGGAGCCCACAAGATTTCGAGGTCCGCTGCACTTCTGACTTCGGGAATGGCTGGAATATAAAAAAATATCTTTGGGGGAGCAGTCCCATGGGCAAGAAGACCTTGTTGATGCCAGATCCAACATGTAAAACCATGCTTTTACATTGTGTACCCCAATTTCTGAGCCTACTATCTAAATGTGCCAGTGGAAATAAAAAAATCAGACATGGCAAAATTTCTATTGTAAAACTTACTTCTGACCAGAATCCAGGCTTTAAAGGAACGCTATGAAACTTTTCACTGTTTTGGTCACATTTCTCCTTCACAGAGCTCCCCCTACACTTTCAGAGAATACCACTGTCCACAGAAAAATACACAAGGAATATAGACATTATATAGACTATAGACTCATCATCATAAAGCTACTGTTCAACACAAAAACACCACATCTGTGTCAGTTTGGCAATTTTGCCTGTTCGAAATCAATCTGTGGTTTTGGTGAGACTTGTGACTTGACCCAAGACTTCCAGGGACATTCATCCATAGCAAGGAAGCTTCATTCACCCCACAACAACTCATTTAGGACCACACTGACCTGAAGTTTTGGAAAAGGTTTCCCTTTAAGATCTGGCAAAAGGAGCTGATGTAGGTGCATTGATGGATGGGGTCAAATGCATCTTTGGTGAAAATTCATACTGTCTTCTTAGGTTTAACTGTTTTCAAGGTTCTTTTTTTGAGACAAATGCAGATTACAAACATCTCAACAGACGCCATCTATTGGGTGGACGATATGGTTTTTATTAAGCCAAGATCACAATTTTGATTTGATCATGATTTTTGTTGTATTTATATTTTTGTGTAAGACTCCTGCCATCAAGTGTCTTAATAAAACCCTTTTAACTACAAATTCAATCCAATGTTCATCATAATACTTAATACTATTCCTTTTTTAATTTCTATGAACACTGCCATTTTCACAGTAAAAATGGAGGTGAAGAGCAGAGTATAAATGAATGCACTGTATCACGATTCAACCATCTTCCCAGATTAGCAGTTCCTCATAACTTCATATTACATTTGATCTTTTATCACCATATTGCCCACCCCTACTCCGACTTTGCTCATGCTTCTAAACCGTGACTTGACATCATGGAACCCACATATTTAACTCTTTTGCTCACCACTCACGCTCCCCTTGCACTCCTCTCTTCCTGTCTGCCGGGCTTATCAGTGCCGGGCTGTCATCTTTCAGCACAGATTGTGTGTGTGCTTCCTTCAAAGACCCATGTCAGTGTGAGTTCATCATTGGCTCGAATCATCTTCAAACACTGCTGCAGATGGAGCAGTGTGCCTTTGTTTGTGTAGTACTTGTTAATGACTGTGCTTCTCTGCAGGTACGGCTCTGCCCCGTGTACTTCCACTGTTTAACCGGTCGCTCTGCTAACGTAACAGAGCAGTGAAGTATGATGTTGGTTTGGCTGCATAAGCTTGGTGCAATTTTCTCTCTAGGCTTCCATTGACTCCTCTAAGAATGTGTAGTATTAATAGTTTAACGTTTAATAATTCTAGGCCAATACTTCAGTTACCGGTTTGCCCGATATCAATTCCGAAACCGATACATGTTTTTTTTTTTATACATGTTTTTATAAAGGAAAGGAAACTAATAAATCATCATAGAAATGACTCCTATTTATTATATCGGCGAAATAACAATATTATGGAATGACGTTGGTATGTGTGAACGCAATAACTCAAAATCTTAAATACATCTTATTATTGACAAAAAAAATAATTAACTAATTGATGCCCTGACACACTTTTTTTGAGCCATTAATCCTGCTGAACAAATGAAATCACAGGAATTTTGGCACAGTGATCCGGGCTATTTAATGTACATAGGCACATTACAGAGGTCAAATAAATAATGCCTCTATAGCGCCCCCATGTTTATGACCCCTATGGGACTCACACTTACTTTGGCAAAGAGCAATGAAACCAACATAAAATATTATTATGGCTCCA
>JAVQKC010180309.1:0-13503 GCA_036025475.1 Philypnodon macrostomus
TTGCTCTCTGCCAAAGTAAGTGTGTCCAGGGTCCCATAGGGGTCATAAACATGGGGGCGCTATAGAGGCATTCTTTATTTGACCTCTGTAATGTGCCTATGTACATTAAATATACACTACCCCGGATCACTGTGCCATGTGATTTTTATTGGCTCAATAAAGTGCTTCAGTGCATTAATTAGTTAATTATTTAATTGTCATTAATCGTGGAAGTACCAAAATCAATATAGTTTAGCGTCTTCATGAAATGTAACTGTCTAGAAAAGATCCAGCAAGGACTTTTTGAGTTATCTCGTTCACATAAAGATCTGCGGACGCGGACCAACGTGATTCCATAATATTGTTGTTTCGTCGACATAATGGCCATAATCTCACCACATATACAACCAAACAGCCACAATGTTGAGGACAAATTTAGCAATACCGTTTATTGCGATACTGAATTACCTGACAAAATACAGTAATGTCTTTGTACACTGAAAAATAGTGAGCTCTCACAAAAAACACATGCGTCACACACACGCCACATCCGCAGAACCTTCACATCAAATGAAAAGCATGCAATTACCTTCAAAAAAACATCACCTGGCCTCAAAAAATGTATGCTTTGTCTCGAAAAACCCCTATCCAGATTTGATACTTAGCCAACAAATGCAACAAGAAAAAGTAGTTTAAATACAGAATTGTGAAGACACGGAAAACAGTCAAGTGAAATCGATGACTTTGCAGCAAGATGAGCCACCAATATATGGTGATGTTTCTCATATACATTCATCCAGACGCCAATAGGCTCTGGTTAATATTAGTCAGACCAGTCCAGTTATAACCAGTGTAATTGAAGAGCTTAAGGAAACGCACGGTTATATTTTTGGGGACAGAAAAGTCAGGTTATGTGCACTCAATGACCACTTTATTAGGCAGACCAGTCCAATTGCTAATAGTGGCTAAGCTAAAATGCCAAGAGCAAGGACGCAAGTCAACTTTGAATTGAGGGCCTTGTTGAAGACAAACCTGCTGGATCTCAAATGGAAGAAGAACTGTGACTTAGGTGAATGTGGATGGGTTGTCTGAGTATTTTAGACTAGATCATTTATGTAGAACTATGGCTAGGGTTTCCAAGAGAATGGATCCAAAAAGAGAAAATTCTGTATCTAGTGAGTGGCAGTTCTGTGGGCAAAAAGGATGTTGGTGCCAGATGAGATAGTTTGAGTTTGCTAGAGCTATTAGGTTTTATGTTTAGAACCATGACCAAGGTTTCCAGAGAATGGCTTGGAAAAAAGAAAATACTATATAATGAATGGCCGTTTCTATATGCAAAAATGACCAGACTAGTTTGAGATTACTTAAAATTGTCAGTAGTTTCAACCAATGTCCACAGAAGACAATATCTGTTTAAATCTGTGGTCAACCACTAATTCACTTTTATTATTGAGGAAATACATTCAAGGTCCTAGGTAACCATTTTCTTGCCTGACAATTTGAATGATAATAAAGACTAACTAAACTAACTAACTAACTAACTAACTAACTAACTAACTAACTAACTAACTAACTTCGAGAGGTTTGTTTGAAATAGTTGGTCAAAATGTAGGCGTTCCCCCTTCAAATGAAGCCCTGGCTATAACAATAAAATCAATGCAGTTTTGTAAAGGAATAAAACTCTCGACAATATTTGATACATTCACAAGTCATTCAGAAATCTAGTTTGTTTTGCGTGTTGAAAAAAAATCCCATAATGCATTTCTGTCACATCTTCCTCCTACTCTCCCATTAGTGCACCTGCCAGCAACACTTAATCGAATACTAAAGCAGAGGAGTGGGAGTGCCTGTGCGTATTCTCCACAAGTAAAAATAAAATCTTCCATGTGGGTGAGGATAAAAATAAACTTCCTTTTTGAGTGAGTAAAAGACATGCTGTGTCACAAAATGGCCACCTCTCACTGGTTTGACATCACTTTGGTTAAGGAGGTTTGGTCTTGACTTAAAATACTTTCTTAAAATACTATAGCAGTGGTTCTCAAACTCGTTACATTAAGTATCATATGGCTTTCCGAGGATTAACCCCTGGGTCTTGAACGATGAACAGGTCTAAATCAAGAACTAAATAAATTAAAACCAAGACTAAATCTGGACTAAACCATGTCTAAACTAGGATTAGTATTTTACTGGACTAAAACAAGACTAATCTGGACAATGCCCCGTTGCAGAAAAATGAGATAAACAAAGTCTAAACCAGGGCTAAACCAAGTCAAAGCCAGTCCAGGACAACCCAGATAGGACCTATATTTACCCAAACTAAGCAAGGACTAAACTAGGTCTAAATTACAACCAGAGCAGTTCTCACACATAATTGAACAACTTCAAAGTCTAAACCAGGATTAACCAGGTCCTAAACTAAACCAGACTGCAACAGACTTCTGCATAACACGTATGGGACCTGCACCACAGTTTGAGAACCACTGTGCGACTGTATATTCTACTCCAAAGGACACAGGAAGGTTTGTTGACCATCCAAAAAATGCTTTAGACAAACAAAAGTGAAAGTAATAGAAGATCCAGTGGAGTAATACAGTAAAAGGTTTACATCACAGACAGCCTTTTCATGAAGTGAATACAGGAAGTGGATTTTGTTTCTAGGCAACAGTAGAGTCTTTGGATTGGAGTGATGTAATCCTTTCAGTGTAAAGGCCTGCGTTTTCATTTTTCTCAGAGGTCGGAAGTCGGACATCGGAATGACAAAATCTCCAAATTCTGTTGGTAACGTGGAAATAAACAAATCTGTAACGTAAATAACTGTATGTGGACAGTGGGGGGTGGCTAATGGAAAAATCACACAAGTTTGTACAATATTAAGTCACACGAATCCTCACAGAAAGGGCCGTTCGAATTGATTTCCGACTACTAACAAGGATTAGAGCAATGGAACATTTAAGCACATTTTGTAACTGCAGATGCTCAAGCACAAGTTCTATAAATATTATATTAGTTTATATTTTTCTTGCAAAATAGAGCGCAGCCATATCTGAATTGCTCCCAGATTCCGTGTATGAATTCCGACAATTAGGGCCGACATCCGAAGTTCCGACTTCCAAGGGCAACTGGAACGCACAGAAAGACCCGAGTTCAAACAACAACCAAAAACTAATTAGATATATCACATTTCCATGTCACAAAAATAGTACAGCCCTGTACAGAAGAAGCAGCCACGACTTTTGGCAACAGTCACTTAGCTGATCCGCCTTTGTGTATGGGTCCATTTGGAAAGAGTTTAAAAGGTCCCATGTCGCAATACAAGACCGAAGCATTGAGAAAAAGAGGAAATAAAGTCTTCTCACTCCTCACACACCGACTCGCTCAGGTCTACAGCGCCCCCTCTGGTGAGCCGCCGCATCTTGCTGAAGTCGTGGTCCGTGCGCAGGTAGGAGAGAGAGGGGCCTCCTTCGCTGTGGCTGGCCAGGTCTTGCGGCTGGGCCTGAGGCGGCAGAGCTCTCATCTCGCCCCCGCTCCTCCAGAACAGGGTGTACTGCTGAGGGTCGGACACACCGAACGTGGAGGCACACAGCTGGGCTAAGGCCTGGCTGGACTCCCCCGCTCTCCACTGTAAGGTCCGAACAGCACTACGATCCCCGTCCTGGAACAGTATCCGAACGCACCTCTGGAGGGAAAGAGGAGAAAAAAAATAATAATCAGGCCTGTACAATTCATAATTATGTAAGCCACAACACAATTTCATTCGAGGCTCTAAAAGTCAGATTAAAGACTTTAATGTTAATGCGATATAGATTTAGAGTTTGCTGACATTACCATAACAATCATTTTGTGATATATTGTGCAGCCCTAATAATATAAAAATAAAAATAATTATGGTATAGATTAACATTGTGCTTTCCACGGCCACAAGGCTATTATTCATTTACTTTACAGTCATACACACAGATAGTGGAAAGCTACCTCTAACCACAGCTGCCCTGGGACTGACTGCTTCTTGGACCACCACCACAATCACACTAACACATTCATTCTGGCAAGGTCGGTGAATAGCCTTGCCTAAGGACACAAAGGCAATATGAACTGGTTGGAGCTGGAATCAAAAAGCCAACCTTCCGGATAGCCACTGTCGTCACTACACAAAAATCAGATAATCCCATGTAGGTCAAACGGCACTACTCAACCGCACATGGAACAGTGCACCCCAATCAATTTAATGAATAGAATGTGTGAGCGGTTTCAAAGAACCACTAGGCTGGTGTTTTGCAAATAATATTCAAATTACAAAAATACCAAAGCACTTCAAGTAAAAGTAATCTTCCAAACCAAGCATGGGCATCAGAATGAAGGTACATTTGCTTTGAATATTGTTTGGTTGTTTTTGACAGGTGGGCTGAGAACCATGTCTAGGGTTTTTACAGAGAATGGTTTTAAAAAGATACCCCTTGAGTGTCAGTTCTATGGGGGGGGGGGGGACTGGTCAGAGACTGGTACGAGATATCAGAAAGGAAAGATTAGCTCTGATAAATGACCAAACATGACCAAATCTTCCAAACAAACAGGCCACCAGGTGTTTGCCTCTGCCACAAAACACTTAAACATACTGTAAGCAACAAAACTGCATATGGATGTGTTGGCAGGTCAGATGGCTGATGGAGCGAGGGCAGAGGAGGGGGTGGAGAGATAGACAATAATAAATGACGTTGGTTTTAATGTCAAAGATCTCCAGTGCAAAAACAAAGCAGCTTCTTCCCACACACTCCGCTGCCTGCCTCATATCAGTAGCACCTTTGCTGAAGCTGCTCATTTACTAACAACACTACTACAAAATATAATCAAATAATCCATTAAATTTGCCTCTAGTTCAACTAAACCAAGACGAACATACGGATTAGTGAGTTGGTAAATGGTCCTCTTCAAATCTCTAAATAGCTATTGCGTTGACCCAGGCTATTACATAACAAGCCAGCAATATATAGTACAGTGCAAATGTATTAGGCCTGTGTGGTAAAGTAGTTGTTGTATCACAAAATGAAAAAAGTGAGAAAAAAATTCTTAAATTTGGATCACCGTCTAGATCCAGGATTTTTACAGTATCCCACCATTGTGACATTAGACATTGATTTGCATTTCCCAATTATCATCATCGGCTCCACGAACTGGATCTCAACATCATTTTGAGTCTGTCTGGGATTTAGCATGAAGAGACAGAAAGATGTGAGCAGCCGACAACAAATACAACTGATGAAATGGTGGAAAGAAGCTGTATACAAGTGTACTTATGAAGTGTGGTTACCCGACTGATTGTAAATAAATAAACTGCACATTTTCAAATCTGTTTACCTAGAAGTATATCTTCAAACCTGCCTAACACTGTAGTACAGTTGAAGCAAATAATCCAATGGTGAGGAAAAAGTGATAGTCCTGGTGTCACATTCAAACATTAGACAGCCCATTGATTCACAGCACAAAATAGACAAAAATATTAAACAAAAAAACACATCAAAATCAACAGGTTTGTCACAAGAGAGAGAGAAAAAAAACTTACTGAGTCCTCACTGTCCGTGTGCATATTGTGTTTGCCTGCTTCGCTGAGTAGTTGCAGCTCAATAAATTTCATGTTATCTGACCGCCCACTTCTTCATAGCACTTGGCTCACTGATGCCCGCCTGTGTCAGTGGAAAATCTGGCTGCCGGGCGAGTTACATCGGCTATTTGAAGCCAGCAGAAGCGCCACGTGATCTCACACAAACACTTGGGGATGACAATGGCTGATTATTACAGAGGGCAGATGGTTTTACAGGGTGGTTTGGTGAATTTAACCAAAAGGCTCTACAGGAAAAGTGTAGGTGAATGAGGAGTGCTATCGTAAGCCTGGTCTTTCTGAGATTAAGTCTAAAAATGTCCACTAACTAATCCTCACAAATGAATTGAAACATGTTTACAGCCTAGACGGGAAATTGGTTTGGTATATAACTGACAATTTTGGTATATAACTGACAATTTTGGTTTATAACTGACAATTTTGGTATATAACTGACAATTTTGGTATATAACTGACAATTTTGGTTTATAACTGACAATTCCCTCAAACATTACACAGTACCTCTAGCATGAAATATAAAAGGTTAGTTGCCTTTAAGCTCTTTTCAGATATAGGTCAATGTATTTCACTAACCAATTCACAAATGGGACAGGGCTGGCTCGTCACTGTAATCAATCAAATGTGTGACCTGTTTCAAGGAACTAGGCTTATGTTTTGCAATTGTCTGGATGAGTGCTCACTGCTCCTGTCTGAGTGAATATTTATAATTCAGGTCTAAATGCTGATTTCAAATTAGTAGATAATTACCCCTGTGTTAAAGTATTGTTTGTAAGTTTTGTCAAATCAAAATAAGGCTTTATCTGACCCTGTTCTCCACAGCATCATCAGAGCAGATCATTCTTAATAGAGGAACAGCATTAAGGCTTTGGATAGTCACATGCACACACTCATATGTATAAGAGACAGTTGGTCTACTAACAGCAGCCAACAGTAAATCAATAACCAATCCATAAATGACAATGAATTTAAGCACTGAATTGTATCTTCAATATGCAGTAATTATGTCTATAGCTCCAGTCCTACCTCAGTGTTGGGCTTCCCCTCTCCTCCTTTATACTGTATAACACATACCTGGTTTTGCTGGTTCTCCTTGTGCCTCTGTGCCTCTCTGCTGCGGCGGGTGCTCCACTCCTGCAGAGCCTCCTGGGCCTGAGGCGTCATGAACCCGGACACCGGTTTCTCTCGGTCCAAGTTCTGGATCAGACACAGGCTCGCGTACACACTGGTCAGGTAGTATCCGCCTGGATTAAAAACACAATGCACATTACAGACGTTGGATAATCTACAAGGCATTTGTTGATTGAATGTCCATGGGGCAAAACAATTGGATAAGACACAGAATTCCTTATAGACCAAAAAGGTAAAAACACAAAATAAATCAATGTTACAAGAGTCACTTCATTATTATCATTATTGATTAGCCGTACCTTCTCCTCCAAGCCATGAAGGCTGCAGCAGCTCCATCATGTACTCCACCTCGATCAAAAGCTGAGGTCTGTTACATTCAACTATCACATACGATAATGAAGGCAGGAAGTCGTCCCAACTCACTTCCTGTCCTGCAACAAAACACACAATAAACAAATGAGTTCTTGTATGAGTTTCAATAAGCAAATGAAAGTCAAGCAGAAAAATGTAAAAACAATGAATCAATAAAACAATATAATATGAGTTGTATGAGTTGTAATGTATGATTGTACAATTGAAGACTTTTTGACTTGTAATGACTGGGGTGTTTGTTATATCTGAATACACACGTTATTGATTTAAGAACCACAGATTTACTTAATAGATTTCTATGAATTAGAGTCCATGGGTCACAGGGGTCGCCCGGGCTGTAGTCTATCCTATTCAAAATAATAAAAGTTACATTATTACCACAAACATGCACATATAGCTATTCAAAGTGACTTACCGTGCTGGACACCCATTGCCTTGTGCACACACTTGCAGATCTGTAGCAATAGCAGCACTTTGTCTATGGGCGAGTGTGTCCTCTGCATTATTGACAGTTTCTGCTTCACCCTCTCCACCTCTCTGCAGTCCGGGACCCCCGTACGGACGCCCAGCTTCTCCATGGCCCCGTCCCCTTTGAGACGCACTATGTTCTGGGTCAAACGCTGGCTCGAACCGTCCTGGTCGTGAAGAGCCACCAGGGCCTTGTTGAGGTGAGCTCTGAGCGGCCTGAGGGCGCATGAAAACATGGCCCGCTCCAGAGCAAGATCTGTGAGACAAAGAGATGCAGAAAAAGTTCAGGATTCAAGATTTTTTATTTCCATGTGTGGGGTTTATTGCACAGCTATGGTTCAGATAGTGGAGAATCCAGTATCCAGTATTTACAACAGTGGTGTAAGAATGGAGGCAGTAGTGTGTTTGATGGTGGTAGGAGAGCACAATATAGCTACCATGTCTCTGTCAGTTTGCCTCAGGGCAGCTATGGCTACCAAGATAGCTTACCACCAACTGTGTGTGACTATGGAGAGAATGAAAATCAGTGTTTGGAAAAAGCCCCATACAATATTATCACCTAAAGAATGAGATCAATTTAAGTTTAGCAGCAAAAACTGAACTGAAATATACACACATCAAAGCTAATACATGTGTTTCTCATTGAGATGGAAAAACCATTAGCATAAATCAATATATTAAAGGTCCCCTGAGGTGTTTAATGCTGGTGTTTACGTATAAGTTACAACATGTGGGTTTCAGCTCAATACTTGATAATCAGCGCTTACTGTAAAACTGCATATTATACAGAGCAGCGAGGAGGATAAAATAAATATGTAAAAAGAGTAGGACTGAAGTAGGCAACTGATTCATGCAATTATGATGTGTGCACTCACTTAACAGGGAAACAAAGATTCCTATTCTTGTATGTATTGAGATAAACAGACAATATGTGTGTGCTGTGCTTTTCGAGGGTCCACTGCCAAACACACCAACACAATCACACATTTAGGTAACACTTCATTTTACATAGCCCCTAACTACATTGAATCTTGAATGTACCCAACAACCTTACTTAGTGAACGACCTGCTATCAAATATATACTGGACTCAAAAGAGACACAAGAACATACTCAAAATATAAACTTCTTTCGGATGCCCCCTGGATGCCTTCCTGGGGAGGTGTTTCAGGAGGCCCCCGGGGATGACCCAGGACGCGTTGGAGGAACCGTGTCTCTCGGCTGGCCTGGGAACGATCGATTATCGCCGTATCACCGCATTGTAATTTTATCGGTATCGTGAGTCATGAATCGAATCTTGAGGTACCCTGTGATTCCCAGCACTAATCATCATGCAGCTAATAAAACAGCGAGCAGGAGAACACTATCTTTTTGCCATCTGAGCACATGCAGCAGCTGAGTATAAACTGTCAGTGGGCAGTCTCTGTGGAGTGGGTAACAATCCTGGAGTGTTTTCTGTTCATCATCGAATCCATCCTCTTCCTCCTTCATAAGCTCCCTCTGCACAACTCAATGCATCATCCAAGCTCACGACTCTGCCTCTAACTCACTTACCAAGGCCTCCATTTTTTTAACCAGAGAGGGGCTATACAGGGAAGGTTTGTTTGTAAGGAAAGAAAAGCTACATTTAAATAAAAACAGTCAATTGAATATCATTATGGCTATACAGTGCCATTTAATGTAATTTTGAGTTTCTTTGGTGGACTATACAGCCAGGACTGAGAAAGGACTAAATCTAGACAAAACTCAGACTAAACCAGGACTAATCCTAAACCAACAACTCATTAATGTTGTAACAGGAAATAGACTAGGCTTGAAAAGGGAGGGAAGCCAACATTTAAAACCCAGATCAACAGAGTTCAATAGAGTTAATACAAATATGATCACAAAATGCATGAACACTTTGATTTTTTTCAGTATATACTGAAACAAAATGAAGAACTAATTACAGAAAATGGCAGTATTCAGAAAGGCCTACTCGTATAAATAATAAATAAAGTAATAAAGTAAAATTATGCTAAATTAAGACTAACCCAGGTCAAAAACCAATAGTAAAATAAATACATAAATCACCAGGATTATTCCGATTATGCTAAGCTGTGACCCCCAATTCACCCGCGTACTACCAATGTTGCCTGTACTCCAGCTTGAGAAACATTGGGCTAAATTACATTAGTCTGACTTGAAAAGCATTTGATGTACTCTATTACATTTTCAAAGTTAACCTGCCTATTTTTCTCTACCGCTCCCTCCACCTCCCACCCACCCGCCTGTGAATCGTGAGGCTTTTGGAGTGAGCGTAGGACTGCGATCTTTTTATGATAAACGAGGGGGTGAGAGAAATTCATGCAAATGCCTCTCCCGCCGACGCATCTACGGAGATAAATCAGAACCGGGGAAGGACAGGAGGCAGGAGGAAGGAAGGAAGGAAGGAAGGAAGGAAGGAAGGAAGGAAGGAAGGAAGGAAGGAAGGAAGGAAGGAAGGAAGGAAGGTAGAATATAGTGGCCTCAAGGATTGTGAACTGATACTTGTTCATTCACTGTAAAATTTTACTGTACTTACAAAAAAACTAGGAAACACATTGGCTTAAAAATACAAAGTCAGGAGTTCTCAAACTGAGGTAGGGGTACCATTGGTGGTACTCAACTCTTTCGAATCTCAGGGGCAGCTTGAATTTAACCTGGTTAAGATCTGTTTTAGTCCAGGTTTAGACCCAGTTTAGATCTGCATGTGTCTAACTAGCCATTGCCCAGAGTGTACACCACCTAAGGCCCATAGTTGGTGGGATAGGCTCCATAGGCTCCTCAGCCCCCTTAATGGTACAAGAGGAAAAAGTGTACACTGTAAAAAAAAATGTTTTATCTCTACAGGGCTCCCTCTACCATTACGGAGAATAGCACTGTCCTAACACATGGAAAGAACATTATCAGACATTATAGACTCATTCTGTGCACTCATTATTGTAAGGATGTCTTTTCAGCAAGACACACAGGGGGGAGGCAAAGGAACCTTCATTCACCCTGCAACAACTCATTTAACCATTACATTGTTCTTCTTTATAGAATCACTTCAGGAATTAAATTACTGAAATGTTGTAATCTGAGAGGAAGGCATTTAAAGACAATCAATTTCCTATATTTTCTATTCAGTAAGGTTTACTTTTACAGTGTGCCTACGATCTCCCAAAGTAGCATCAGAAATGTCTTTTTGCAGTCATAATCAGCCTCACACGTCGAAGCTTTCACTGCAGGGCTTTCCTAATGTTGTTTTATACAAATACAATCATATGAGCAGCGCCCGCCCCACGCAGAACTACTTTGTGTTGACAGTGCCTTTCAGAGCAGCCCACCATTTACTAAACACTGTCTGTCTCCTCTGGCACTGGAGCTGTTCAATCACTGATCTCTAATACTGTTATTTTTCACTATTTTGCACTGTTGAAGTAAATAATGAATGTTTAGAATGGCTAATACTAGCTTTATGCGCAGATATGCTACATACAAGACCAAACACTCAGCAACACTGGAGTACCCAAATAAATAACAGGCAATACATTATACGATTAAGCCTATGTGAATTTTGGCAATTCATTATTGCCACTGTATGAGAATTAGGAAGTCTAGGCAAATGCAGTTCATCTTAGTGTTGCCATTTTATCAATTGTTGGGATTGTGATATGGGCAAGAACGTCCCGAGTTCAATTCCCGGGTAGGACTTCGGTGGCTTCCTGTGTGTAGTTTGCATGTACTCCCTGTGCCTATGTAGGTTTCCTCCAACCATTCCAATTGTCTCTACCACTAAAAACATGTACAATAGGGACCTTGTAATGAGATTCTTAATCCCAGTGGGACTTTTCTGGCTAAATAAAAACAAAATAAAATTTGCAGTTTGTTCACTGAGGTTAATTGCCCCTGGTTACTAAACGTGAGTGAAGGGACATTGTACAAGATGTGACCACCTTAGGCCCAAATAGACAGCCTCCCATAACAACAATATGAACGAATGGTGTTAAGATTTACCTGTCTCGTTCTCTGGCACCAATGTCTCTATGGGTGGCTCCAGCTCTCCACTGTCTAGCAGACAACACTTGGCCTGGGACAGAAACATCCTCATGCCCTGAAGCACTTGTACGGAAGTCACGCGAGACGAGGAAGAAGAGGATGATGAAGATGCCAGGTTTTTTAATGCCTCCCTTTGAGACAAGAGAAAGTCCTGCACCATTCCCCCAAATATCGACCGTCTATCCCTTGACAGCTCTTCTACCAATCGCATTAGACGTTTATCCGGAGCGAAAAAGCACACAAACGCTTCGCTCATTCGGTGCATCCCTCCGCGGCCTCTAGAGCGGACCAGAGGGGGGCGCTGTGAGGTTTCTGACTGGGACTGGGACTGGGACATGGTTTCAGAGTCAGAGTCAGAGTCCATGCTGCTAAAGGAGCTGCTGCTGTCCAGTTCGGCCAAAGACGGAGCGGGACGTCTCTCCAAGGCTAAAGCGGACACCTCGGTACTGGACTGTCCCACTGGGAGCTGGGGACATGGGGACTCCTCTGGTTTACCTGCCTGGGGCAATATCAGATAAAATATGATCAATACAAGATACAGACAGAAGTGGGTAGTATTAAAAACAGTAGTACTTTTTAAGAGGCTGCCTAGAAGTTTCTTAAAAAGGAAATTGTTGAGAAAAGAAATGCTTGAAATTGACCGTTTTATGTTTTGATCAAAGTGGATTTGATGTTGCTGTGAGGCCAGGGGAGGGACTAAAGTAAAATAATAATTACGACGTTACCTACTTAACATAATAGAAAATGGCCAGATGGTAAATTTGAGGCATTTTAAAACAATGTCTGTAGATCTGTAGTAAGGATAGGACAATTTCTAGATACTCTACCCACCTGTGATTACGACATAAATATAAATATACTAATATGTACAAATATGTATCAATGTTAAATATAGAACTTATGTAATGTAAACACAGCACAATATTTTAACACGGTCAAATAAGTGTGAATCGGTGACTCAAAACTGCCCAAGTGCGTAAATGAATGGCTGTCTGTCAATGTACGCATGTCTTTAGTCTACAGTGTGGGACATAAAGACAAATCAAAACAATCATAAATACATATTCAATAATCATTCAGCATGTCTAATTGACCCCTTATATATTACCACTTCTGAAATAAGTAGCTTCTGACATTAACAAAACTGATTCGGGAAAATATATAAATTATTAAATTACTGTAGATAAATAAAATGGGATGTTTGATTTGAGCTAAAATATCACAAAGGGGGGACACCCACATCAAGAAACCTCTCTCTTCTTACTTTGTGGATTTCTTAAATAGGAAGTGGACTCATTTTTGAACAAATAAAAACCTGCCTTGTTGTGTCATATTTGTGTCAAGATGAATAAATATCAGTTCATGGCCCAATCAGTTTAAGTGATCCAGTTGTTCTCAAACGTTTCACATCAAGCAATCAAGTCTGGGACCAAACCAGGTTTGAACTAAACCAGGACTACTTCAGGACTATCCCAGGGCTATGGAAGGTCTAAAGTGGGCCTAAATAAGGTATAAATAAGTTCCAAACCAGGTCTAAGTAAGCTCTAAGTAAGTGCTAAACCAGGACTAATATACCGAGACTAAACCAGGTCTAAACTAGGTCTAAGCCAAGACTAAACCAGGGCTAAACCAGGTCTAAACCAGGTCTAAACCAGGTCTAAACCAGGTCTAAACCAAGACTAAACCAGGTCTAAACCAGGTCTAAACCAGGTCTAAACCAAGACGAAACCAGATCTAAACCAGGTCTAAACCAGGTCTAAACCAAGACTAAACAAGGTCTAAACCAAGTCTAAACCAGGTCTAAACCAGGTCTAAACCAGGTCTAAACCAAGACTAAACCAGATCTAAACCAGGTCTAAACCAAGACTAAACCAGGTCTAA
>JAVQKC010180326.1:0-13572 GCA_036025475.1 Philypnodon macrostomus
GTATGCACCTGTGTGCAAATGTTGAAACTGATCCGGCAATTCCTTTTTGAGTTATCGCGTTCACAGCTAGGATCTACGGACGCGGACGCGGACGAACACCGACGTGATTCCATAATATCGGTGACACGCTGTTTTCGCCGATATAATTATAGATCTGCTCTATTATATATTGACTCTCCATGAAGCATGTCGGACAGAGAAGTTAATACCAGGATGAAACGGATAATTCTGCGATTACCAACACCTATAGACATGTACATTGACATATACCATTAATTGCTATTTAAATTAATTAAATTTTTAGTGTATTATAATATATTTCATGCTTCTTGACTACAGTTATTATGGAACAGTTAAATAAAGTGAGACAAATTCAGGTGTATCGATCAGAAATAGTCTTAACTATAAAAAATTGGCATCGTCAAACCAATTTTACCTACTCTAGTTTGACTGACTCTTGTTTCTTCAATCTACACATTAACGGTGTGGGTGGTTATGTGACTGAATTCAGCAACAAATCCATGCAAAAAACCCACCAGAATGTGACCGGCAAAGCAGAGAAGCAGGATCAAAGCCATAAGTAGGAAAGCCAACCCGAAGGAGATTCCCAGCACAGCAGTTCTGCAACAGATGCACACAGACATTACTCTAAACTTCCTGGCAATTGTCAGCCAGTCCTCTGTGGCACCATCCAGAGCAATAAATATAATGAGCCTTCAAAGGTATTCTCCCATAGACCCACAATCCATTTACATTGACTATCCATTCATCAAAAGAGGGACTGTGCAAGAATATCAGCGCATGTAATGGAGTTATTTTCCCATAGAATATACGGCACCCTATCTGTCTGATTTAAGGTTGCTCATAAAACACATGAAGTCATGGTTAAATGTGCAGACTAGAGCTATGGCCAACAAACATCGCAATGATAGAGGGAGTATGAGAGGAGAATAAGAAAATCAATGGGCTCTCAGAGGCTAAATTACACCTTACTGTAACAAAAGCAGTTAATTAGTTTAATTTTATTAGTTAAAAATGGGTTATATTGTTCCTATTTTTTATTACCTTTGTTCATCTCTAGATTAGCATTTCATGTATCATAATAACGAAATAATGTAACATTTACTCAAAAGTCTCCTCTTCAATAAAAACGTCACGTCTACTTCATAACTACAGCCAATGCAAATAATGAAACATAGTGGGTTTTCAGATCCTGTCCAGGTCAGTGCTTCAGCATACATCATAAATATGTGAGAATAATACATCTCCAGGAATGTTTTTTGACATGGTAAAAAAGCTCAGAAAAAAATAAATGAACTTTAATGACATAAATTAAAAAAACGTACTCTTTGATTCACCTGTTTTATAATTATTAGGAGACATGATGCCCTTTCATTGCTGTCTACATTAAACAGTCTGTCTGCTTTGATCATGGTGACGCAAAGGGCTGAGCACGAGACAGCTGGCGTCACATTTTTTCCCCTATCAACATGTTGCCACAGCTGGAGTCTGCTACCAGTGGATGTTTAAAGGGGGGGTGGGGGGTGGGGGGGGTGGACTAACCTGGGCAAGACCAAGACCTGTACTACGAATATACAGCAGAATATAAGGCAGGCGCAGGTCACATAGTACTTGAAGGCTGGTAATGTTGTGGATCTGTACTGTGGAGAGGGGAAAGAGAGAATTCAATTGAGCTAACATTATATGACACCTACATATGATGGGAAACAACAGCACTGTGCAAATGTTTCAGGTACAACAGTTTGCAATCAATAATAAAAAAAAAAATCTTAATCCAGTCCCAGTTGAAGATGGGTACAGTCTTCAAACCATTTCATTCATTCATTGATTTTATTTGTTCTTTTTCATGGTATGCATTTAAACAATTGTATTAAAAAATAATGTTGTCTTACAAAAAACAGTCCATGCAAGAACAGGAGTAGGATGAATAACAGCTCTTATTAACCCCACCCTACTTCTCATTTCATAAGAACAAACAAAAATGGCTCATTTTGCACTACATTACAATACATTTGAGTTGTTTTTTTATTTTCTATTTAATATAATTTCATTTTTTTTGCTTATAGATATGCTTAAATACTGATACATTTCAACAGCTTTTAAATTAATTTTCCTGTAAATTCTACTGATTTGCACAAGCAGAAACAGGCATTTGTTTAACTGAGGTTCTGGAAATGGATGTTTAAAGTCTAATCGTATTCTACTACTGTCCTCATTCAGTATAAATACATTTTGGATGGCAGATAATAAGAAAATAATGTTTTTCCATATACATAATTAACAATGTTTGTAAATCAACTAAATCCTTATTTCAATTTAATAGTCCAGACTTAAAAAAAACAGTTAAGTTCAGTTCTTTTGGAGCAGCTCTGTTTATAGTCCTCTTTTTTGGAATACAAACAATGGCATTAAGTTACTGGTATACAAATTACCCCACACCTCCATACCATAAAGAATATATGGCATAATCAGAGAGCAATACAAAATCCTCATTGCCTCATAATTCAACACATACTTAGCTCTGCTCCAAACAGAAAGATTTTTACAGACTTCCTTTTCAACATATGCAAAATATGGGTCTTAATTTCTCATCTATTATTACTCACAAAAATCTAAACTCGATATAATTTATATTATTTTTTTTTTTTTTAAATAACATAGTTTTACTTCTCCTTAATCAATTCTGAAGTCCAATATTACTTAATGTTTTTAAATCCTTGGGTCATCTGCAAAGAGGTTATAACTTTATTTTTGTGATACCTCACATTAATTAATTCAATTCAGTAATTAATGTATAAAATAAATAGTTTAGGTCCAAACGCAGAACCTTGTGGGATGCCTCAAAATAGCCTTGCAACTTTACATACTGCACCTGCTTCAAACATTTTAACAGTGCTCTACAACAGAGGTTTAATCCAAGACAAAATGATGCAGATTGAAGAGTAGTGTTCATTTATCTGCCTACCTCTTTTTCCAGGGTTTTATTGTGAAAGAACAATGAGATCCGCTGAATGCCCTCAGACTTCAGCCACTGTCTGTAGATATAAATGAAACACAAACACAGCAGGCTTTGTTGGGATCTGAAATCAATTTTTCATCTCTTTGAATTCTTCAAATAAATAAGATTATGGGAGGATAAATTAAAGTGATTCTGTCTTTCTCAAAGCTAAATGTTGGGATAAAAAAGCAGAGACACTTACTTTTGTGAGTTGATGCCATCAATTGTTCTGATCATTCGCTCATTAAGTTCCTCCTCAAACCTCCTCCTTTGAGATTTAGACCTACACCATTGAACAACAAACAAGTTACAACAAACAATCCATTATTGGTCTTAACTTCCATTATTTATTTATCACAGTGTTCTTGAACCTTTCCCGCCTCTGGAAGTGGCACTGCCCCATTGGAACATCCTGGAAAACAATTACCTTGTATATTATAGAATAGTAGTAATTTCTTCCCAGTTACGTCAAAACTCTTGCCCCACTCACCGTGGTGTTGATCTTGCCGTTGTCGGTGGTCATGCTGTCCCGATGGTGGAGGTTTGCGAAAGGCTTGGCCGCACCCCAGGACTCAAGGTAACGGGTCATCCTAACAGATGCTCTCATCTTACCACCATCCAGAGAGGGGCGAGAGCGGACGCCAAGCAGAGGGCTGTGTCTTTCAGTCTGTAAGCATATACCAAGAGTAAAAAAAAATCTTAATATTTCTTGTATGGGTCCTGTGTATTATACTGATAGAAGCTTTTACTAATTAAATTCCATGTTTTGTTTTGTAGGTTTGAATTACAGAACATTTCTGTAAAAGCAGAAAGCAGCAGAAGCTGCTCTTGACATCAGTGACCTGACAGTCAGTGGTCCTTAAAATACTTTCAGTCAAGAATGATGCACCTGCCCTTTTATTTTGAAATGTATGCCGAGAGCCTCTCTTCAGCAAAAAGCCACCACTTTACAGCTGAAAAAAGAACTGCCCAAAGCATAAACCAAGCTACAAGTACAAAGGGAAATATACCTTTGTTTGAAATAAATAGATTCACACATTTCTATAGGAAAACATTCTTAAATGGTCCACATCTACAATATAGGAAATTATAAAGTGCAACAGTGAGTAGAAGTGGGCCAATGTGAAATAGTATTGTTGATGGGGCTGTGTTGATTTCCTGCAGGTATAGGAGAAGTTGACAGTGACGCTCAATGGCAGTGACAGTCAAGATGACACCTCTTTGATCTATGCTCCCTATTTAAAGCTTTGATCCACTGCTCCATCTTCAGGGCATATATATATATAAACATATATATATATATAAAAATATATCCCTACTAATGAAAAAACTGGAGACCCTTTAAGAGTTAATCATTTTGTGGTAGTTGGGACCTTTATTGGTGGTGATAATAGATTAGCATTTTGTGATAGAAATTTCTAAACCTTCGTTAGGACCATGCATACATTGTTACAAAATGACAGCTAATTCATAACTTGGCAACCCCGTTAACAGCTATATTTAGATGTATTTTTGAGATATTATGATACATTCTAAAGCTCTTTTCCAAAGCTTTTAAAACAAAACCATAAAAACTCTGAAACTGTGAGCACACTTGCCTGAAGGAGTAAAAAAAGGGTCTTACACCAGATTTTTCAAAGGGTGGCAGCATCTGAGCCATGATAAGGGGAGCTTAGGAGGCAGAGTACTGTTAAGCACCATTTCACCGTTTGGCCTGCCAAAATCACTGGGAACATGCTAAACCCAGAAGAATGTTTTGTAGAAGAAATGTTCTCAACAGCAGAAGGCCTTAAACAGCTTTAATTGGTCCTTTGTGGACTCCCCTTTGTAGAGTACTGCTCATTTAAACTAATTTATTGTATCTTTTCTGGACACAAGCCCTGAATGATTTTGATAAGTTATATTTTTACAGTTGGGGGAAAAACAGGATATGGCCCTAAAGTTTCCCCACAAATGTAGTCTCTTTAGTTAGTGGTTTTAAAAGCTATCTTTGGTTATCTGTTTTTTTGTTTTTGTTTTTTTACAACATTTATAGTTACAATTGTTACCAGTTAAAGTGTATCCAATGATATCTAGCTGTACCTAAGGATTTGTCTATTTTGTGAGTAAATTTTACTACTGAAATGATACATTCTTACAATGAAAAAAATGCATATAACATAACTGAAAGTGGAAAGGGGTGGCTCATAATGTTTTAAGCAGCCAAACGAACTAAAAGGTTGACCGATGGCATGAGACCTTTGGGTTGACGACCAGGTATGTGACCACTCCGTGTTCTTTGAGGTAAGAGTCTCGGGTCTGTCCGTTTCCAGGCTCAACTTTATAAGAGCTGTTCAGATGCTCTAAGGTCACAGAGGAGATGTGCACTCTCCTAAAAACACAAGAGGAGATTGACTAAAAGAGCCACAGCAGCAATTTCCTTTCATTAAAAAAATGATTTCATTTTCAATTTTTTTTCTTTGTTTTTTTTTGAGAAATGAATTTAGGAGAGTTTAGTCAAGGCAAAAGCAATTGTCAATGAAAGTGATGCACATACTCGGAAAACGGTAACGCTTCTGTGCAATAATATTTGTCCTTTTGAATCTTACTTATCTTAAGTAGAATGTAGTGAAGCAAATAAATTATGTTACATTCATTAATTCATTCCTCGCGTTTTTCCTATGACTGGAGCCTATCCCAGCAACTGTGGGCCACTGTTGTAAAAAGCCTTTTCACGACATGAATGTATTCAGGAAGATTCCTCACACTTAACATGAGCTAATCATAGACTGCTACACTATGGAAAGTTTCTGGCGATTTGACTACATGACTGAATTTTTAATGAGAAAACATTGCAGAGATTTTGTATTCTCCCTACGTTCCTTCAAGAACTTAAGTGAATACATTTAGGCCAAGCATCATTTATAATATCTTACCCAGGCACACCTCCTGCTTCCATGTGATTGGCCAAAGTGACGTCATGTGACCATACGTCGTACTGCCACTTCCTGAGTCCAATCACACCACAAAGGACATTTCCAGAGTGGACCCCGACACGCATGTTTATATCAACTCCAGTGGCATCTCGGACTTTCCTGTATGAGAAACGGAAGAATGTCTATCTCTTAATTATATTATTTTTACTATGTACATACAGTGTATGGCAGTGTGCCAATACTGAATGCCATCTCATGTGATTATTAAAAGGTCAGAAAAAGCCAAACAACATATTGATCTACACTGCCTGTGTGTTCATGCTTAAACAAAGGGAATGTCCAGCCAAAGTGAACATTTTTCTATTGATTTAAGATGAATATTTGTTCTGTGGGGGGGTTATCATACGAGATTCACATTGTTGCGTTGGAGTTCAAACAATGCTGAAATTGAGCCCAGCGTTCCTTCTGCTCAGTCTGTTTGACGGGCGTCTGTTTGTGTTTGTGCAAAAAGAGCAAAAATACTGTAGAGAGAGAGAGAGATGTGGTATTTTACTTGATGGCCTCACACATATCCAGGCCCATCTTCACGCAGTTCCTGGCGTGATGAGGCAGCGACTCGGGCAGGCCACACACGCAGTAGTAACAGTCACCCAGGATCTTGATGCGCATACATTCATTTTCCTTAAAAAAAGAAGAGGGGCAGATTTTATTGTGACAGAAAATCAAATAGAAGATTGGGGAGTGACATTTGCCAAACTGTCTGCAGTTCAAACTGGAAGCCACAATGCCAGTGCAAGCAATATATGTTCTAAACAGGCTGCATGCTCTGTCGACTGAGCTAAAACCATCCCAATTTGGTAAGATTTAGGAATAGAATGAATAGAATTTCAATAAAACTCATCCATCTGCTGTTATAATGTAAATTTAATCCCATATCTACCAAGTGTGGTTTCACTTTTTCTCCTCCTTTTCTCGTCCTATTAGAGATTGCCATCTTTAACTAACTAGAAGCAAACACTGAACACAGGCTTCCAGCATGGCATTGGCTCTATCATGCAATGCTATAGATTTGACTGTTATTAGTTCTTCCAGTAGTAGAGAATCCTTTGCGAATCATATAATGCACCAAACTCACACCAAGAACTTAACTTTTCTTCCCTGGCCTTCGCTAAAAACATGATCAAAAGTCAAATACCTATCTTACTAGCAGACTAACAAACCAACAACTAAGATAATAATTCAGAGATATGGGCTATCTGTCATGTCAAGGAACTGCCATACAATATTCCTATAGATTCTGTGCTCACTGTGAAGGCTAAACATGATACAAAGAAAAGCATGAACCTCTTCACCTATGCACAGCCATTGCACACACACAGTCACATCCACAGGCAAAAAATCATCATCCTCCCACTACAGCAACACATTAGCCGAGGTTCTTCATGTGGGATGTGTAACAGCTCTCCTTTTGGGCAGGTTTATGTAAGCACGGAAGCTAAGAGGGCAATGTGGACAGTGCTGCTGGACAAAAAAGCAGAGAGAACCTGATTCAGCTTTGAAGAGCTGAATAAAAGAGGACCCAGAGGACGGTGAGATAGACGCAGACCAGCCCACACGGCAGAAAAGTGCTCCGGGATGGCTACGGCACTGAGACCAACAGTCGCCGCCAGACACAGGAAGCATTCATTTCAAGGCCACATTTCATCTGACTGTGCTTATGTGTGTATAGCACAATGCCTCCAACCATTTAGTGAAGAATATTATGTACACGTCAAGCAAAAGAGCGTTATATTTTGTACTTAAATTAATTGTCCAACATTAGTGAGACATCATTGACTGACACATGACGACATTTGTCAATGATTAAATAATTGTGAATGAAAAAGTAAATTGATTTAACAAAATGCGTCCTAAGAAAAACATGATTTTGATAGGACTCAAAATGATACACTTATATGACTCATGTGTTGCTTTCTTCCACATATCTGTTTGGTGTTTTGGTTCTTACACAGTAGAATACTGCTTTAACTAGAAATTCAATTCAATGTAAATCAGATTCAATGTTCAAAATAATACTTCACATTATTTATTTTCAATGTATTTATTAATATGAATTCTGGCATTGTTACAGTCAGATTTACATTGGAGAGCATGAATGCGCTGTAGCATAATTCAACATACTTCCCAGATTATCAGATTGACATAACTTTATATCACAATACAATCTTTTGTTGCCGTAACACACACCCCAACCCTGCATTCAGCTTTTAAAAAACAGACAGATGACTTACCTTTGCAATCTGGTCGAACTTTCCAAACAGTTCATTGAGCATATGTACGAGTTCACCTGGGGAACAGTCACTGGCTAGTCGTGTGAAGCCCACAATGTCTGCATACAGAATACTGCAGAGAATAAGATAATTACTCAATAATATAGTGAATAGGTCAAGAAACATCACAAATTTACAGTCGACAGTCTCAGAAGACCCAAACACTGGACATGGTGGCTTTCTTCTTCATACACCATCTGTCCTTGGCTTTGTTCTGAAGAGATTACCCTCTTAACTGTGCGAATTTGTTATTATTGGAGGGATAATTGGCAGATCAACATGTAGACACACACAAATGTGCACTGAGCATACACGCACACACCTGAGCCCCACTTAAAAGGGGACACAATACATTTTTCCCCTGTAAGGCTTGGCCGTGGTGGAAAACAGGTTTTAGAGGACGTTCCTTGGAGAGACTCTCATGTTAAGCCTGGATTTGTGTCATCTGTGCTGTTTTCTATGTGCCCGCCGCCCATGGTATAAAGGTGGAAGCCAGAGAGAATAGAGGGCGTACTGTATGTGGCTCTACATTTGGCAAAGTGACCTCAAAGTACAATAAAGGTGGATTAACCCGGTGTGGATTTTGGCCCAGGACAAAATAACACATAGGAATATGGGGCGGTGGAGAAGGTGGAGAAAGAGTAGATGAGGTGGAAGAAGCGCTCAAAATTGAAATTAAAAAAATAATTGACAGTTTACAGATAAATTTACTTGGTATAATATGAATAAAATGATGTAAATGTAATTTTGAAGGTAGTTTTTTTTTTTTACTAGTGCACTGTAATTGCTAAGGTAGTAGATTAGGTGGAGCTTGGTGGTTGGATCCCTGCTCCCCCCGGTTCAATCACACATTGGCATTGGGTCTTTGGACAAGACACTAATCTTGCCTTCAATGTCACTTGTGTGTGGCATGTTGTGGTAGTTGCTGCCTGAAAACCCTACTGCACACAATTCTAATTCATTACTATAATCCATTATTATAAATTTACTATCTAGACTTCAGAGAAATCTGATCTTTTGAAATCTTTTCAGTTAAAGAGTATCTTTTGAGCATCTTGGATAAACAGAATCCAAAGATAATGTGAAGATGTGAACCAAGACAGACCAGGGGTGAGCAGTGACATGGAGGAGGGCAGCTTGGGGTCTCAGTAATCAGTCGGTCAGATGAGAGCAGAACAGAATATCACCTTTATGATGAGGAGGTGCAGGCAGGGCAGAAACACAGTGTTTTCATTCATTTAGCAGATTGTGGTGAACCCGTATATTATTTACCTCATGGTTTAAAGTTCAACTCTAAAGAAAATAAAAGATACTATATCCAAGTTTTATTTCTGGTTCTCATCGAAATTACTTTTTTCAGATGCACAGGGAGTCCCAATCACAAGATAATGCTGTGGCAAAATGTGAACAAAATTTTGAAAATGCTATTGCCACTGATCTAGTTAACAAAAGACTCCACATAGACTCTCTCATTCTTTTACATTACCTGACATTGGTGTGCCGCTGCACGTACAGGTTGTGAAAGTTGTTGGTGCTTTCAGTTCGGCCAAAGTTGGGTCCCTGCAGCCTCTGGATGATCTCAGCTTTCATGACGCGGGCGATGTGAGCCGGCAGTAAGGATAAGAGGAGACGTTCCTGGAGACAGAGGGCACAGCATAACATGAGCCGGAAGGAAGGATGAGAAATAAAACACATTTACTGAGTATAATGAATCATTTATATTTAAGATGAAGAGAGAGGTGAATAGGGATTTTCTTTATTTACAGATACCAATTAAAGATGTGAAATATTCCAGTTTATTATTCACGTAAACCTAGGAAAAACTGTTTTTTGCAAATTAGACATTTTATAATCTAAAAGTCTAAAATATTGATTTAGTTGGTTGACAAGAACCTATTGATATCTTATGTTGTGTTTTAGTAAATTAGTATAAATAATAAATCTATTAACTTTAGCCATAAATTTAGGAGTAAAAATCAAAGGCTAGGAATAACATATCAAGAAATTGTTTTGTAAAAATAGGTAGAAATCAGTTGAAAAAATATAATGAATGTAAAACATTGTCTACATTCTCTCATTCGGAGCAAAATGGCCCAAAATATATATAAAAAATAAATAAAAAATACAATATGTTTTGCCTGTACTGTCTCAGCCAAACTTCCTTAAAAATATAAACTCCCACCAAAGTCAACAGCCCCTGAACGGAAAAGCTAATATTGAGATTTTCACATTACTTTAATGATGGCTCATTGTGGCTAATTTTCCAGCCAGGAGCACAGAAAGAAAAAGGCCGGTAGAGGAAAAGAATCGCACAGCGAAGGAGAGCGTATTTCACAAAGGAGCTCTGCTCTCGGGTTATCATTTTAATTATAACTTTGAAATATATGTGTTAGTTCTAGTTGGCTCAAACCTTTGAAATTTGACTTTTCTTTCCGGTCAAAGTTCCTGGTGCTCATTTGTACTGCTCTAAAAAATCACACCACTTACTGCTACAGTACATACTGTGCAATATACCAAGAATATACTTTGTACTTCTTTGGCCTATTTTTGCACAATAGAAGAAGAAAATATAAAATATAACTGGAGCCTATTCTATCAATGATGGACCTGAGGTTTAATAATAGACGAACTATAGGCCATATATAGGCTGGCTTATAGTTTGTTGTAAGAAGGCTATATATATATATATATATATAGTTTAAAACAGGGGTCTCAAACTAGCGGCCTGGGACCATTTGTGGAATAATCTGGCCCACAGCATTAGAGTTAGAGTAACTATTTTACACACAATCATATATTTAAATTCTATTATATATTCTTGCTATTGCACTGATTATTCCGTGGCACCCGACATATACAACTTATCACCTAAGTCAAATCTAATTTACTGTGCACTGTTAAAGTCATTACCTGAATCTCCAGTGACATGACAATATTAGATACGGAGTTGAGTTTGAGACCCCTGATATAAAGTGTAGCAATGAATACTCAACTAGACGAATGCTATACTGAGAAACCTTTGGAGAACTCATGCACATTTGTAATCCCCCCTTACTGCTGTATACTGTGACTATACTATACTATACTATATTACTACTACTACTAAAACTATACATGCTATATACTTTGAAGTTCTGTTCCCTATTTTTGTACAATGGGTGAAGAAAATGTCCACAAAAAGCTAAAAGCATACTCCTATATTATGACTCCGTTTTTGGGGTGGTTTTTGAGTGATTTTGAGTGTGTGCGCGTGCTGGTGCTTGCATGTGTGTGGTGAAAAATCTGCCTGAGGGCGCGTGAGTCATAAATGCGGCGGCTCACGGCAGAGAGGGTCATTACATTGTTCACACACCGCGGGTTCATTTCCTAAAACACAGCAGCAAATGAAGTAGGGAGAGGGATGGTGGTACAAGGCTAAAAATAGAAACCTTCAAGCGCCCCAATCCTATTTACTTATTCAGAGCTAGAACTACTCCAGTGTGAGGAAGTACTATGCACGGTCTAATGGCGTTCATTAATTGCGTGTTTGCTTACTGAAGAGTGTTACGGCGTGTGAGATATGACTGTGGCTGGCATCTGTCCACATCCTGACAATAGACGCGTGCACACAGCAACAATAGCAGGGGGCATCATGGAAATACATTATGTTGTATGCAGGCGTCAGATGGTAAGTTAAAGCGAGGTTATTATCAGGTGCAGTGGGCCATTGTTCAGATCTTCAGCCAGAATTGTAGTCGAGTTACCGAGCTGATAGATTGTATACACTGTGCATGTTGTTAGGTTGACGGGAGAAATTAGTGTACCCTGAGATAACCCACGGGGAGGATTTGGGAACTAGGAATCGAACCCACGCTTTGAGGCGTTAGGGTGAACTATTTTTCCATGCCACTAAGTTTGAACAATAGTGAAACTTACCGTAAGAAACAAAATCAAAAAAATAAACACATGAGTTTTAAGAGCAAGATAAAAGATCATTTGTAATTCTCAAAGGGGGACCATAAGTGAGTCGTGGCAAGGTTAAACATAGTTTTACTGTTCCGCTTATTAGACAAGTGAAAATACACAAACTGTAAAGGTCAGGAAAAAGTTTGTTACATCAACTTTGATTCTGGAAAAAGTGGGTCAAAACAAAAGGAAAATCAGGGTAAAAACTAGGTCATTTTGAACCAATTGAGATCCACTAGAGAAAACACAAACCCCGGATAAATAACTAAACATCTTGGCCCAAATAAATCATGGACTTCACTTGATTTAGTTGACCATCTGTTAATGTCTAATTTGAGTGCCACTTCCCCGGTCGGAGGAATGGCTAATGTCAAGGCAGAGCCTGTAATGTCAACCCAAATGTCACTGAATAATGCTTTTTTGGTCATGGCTGAATTACTAACTTCTCACTGTATGCTCTCAAAGGTTAAAAAATAGACTTTGAAATGATAATAGTACCTGTTGATGCTTCTCAAACTCCAGTTTAATGGGAGACTTGATACAGTTGCAGGTGTCCTGGTAGGTCTGCTTAAGGGCCAGGTCCATTAAACGCTTATGATACGCCCCGGCCAGGTTTCCACAAGTGAAAATTATTATGTTGGCTAGTATCTGTCAAAATAAAGACATAAATAGAATATTTTAAAAACTGCTTTGTTGATATTTTTCTTGACCTGTAGCAGCTTATTGTAAAACCTGGGAGCACACACACATTTACACTGTACCATCTTCTTCTAGTTGAATAATGTCTTGTTAGTGTGCTTTTGCTATAAGAAACTCTAATAGGGCTGGACTAAGAGAGGTGCAAGTCTGTGAGTATAGTTAGAATAATAGTGTGTACTCTTTGTGGGTCACACTATCTGAGGCTGCTGATGGATAGCACACTGTACTAGTCTTTGATTGTATATGTTTGGAAGTCACTATTTGTCCGGTACGAGGCTCATAAATGAACAAGGGCAAATGTGTTTCTGTTTCTAACATGACATGGTTTTTGACAACACTCCCTTGTGTCACAGTCGCACAAATGCATAGATGGATGTATTGGAGATGTATTGGAGAGCTGATAATAAAGATGACTGTATCACAGCAAGAACATCTTCTCTTTCCTGTCAAAGCGATGCATACATGTTGAAGGACAGTAGAACGAATATCTTTGCCCCATCTTTGGTAAAAACACAACGCTCTTTCCTCCGCATATTTTTGCACCTACTTCTGGTTTGTACTATTTTAGAGTTGTTACTAGTTTTAGCGTCTGCAGTCTTGATAAGTCAGATAACACTATATATATATTATACTTCTTTTTAAAGGGATATTTTTACAATAAGGG
>JAVQKC010180327.1:0-18445 GCA_036025475.1 Philypnodon macrostomus
GTGTGTGTGTGTGTGTGTGTGTGTGTGTGTGTGTGTGTGTGTGTGTGTGTGTGTGTGTGTGTGTATTTATATTATATAAAGAGTTTCATTTCCTATAGGGATGCATGCAACCCCATTTCTAAAATAGCAGGGAGATGGTATATAATGTAAATTTAAAAAACACAATGCAATAAATTGTAAATCAGGTGATGAAACTATTGTTACTGCAAAGGCTCAAGATAACAGAGTTAAAAGTTCAAATACTGGTACAAAAAGACATGGTTTACATCTAGTTTACTTTGCAGTATGTGTTTAAACGGTTTAAACCATTCTGATTTGGCGTTTGTCCAAAGAGACACAAATGTCTGAGGGTGTAATTGTTGTGAAAAGAAAAAAACACACTGGACATTTTGGTTAATAGCACTTACCTTTCTTTGTCCACAGATCATGTGTAACGACTGTCAGGCCCATTGCACAGTGTCTTTTCACGTTTTGGGCATGAAGTGCGGTAACTGTGGTTCGTATAACACGGCGCAGGATGGAGGTCTGATTCAACAGAATGAGGTGGAGCAGGTGGAGGAGCACAATGAGAACAGTGACACAGAGCCAGAGACGGACACCGAGTCAGAACAGCCCAATCTAGAAGAGCCCTCGACTCAATAACAAACACTGTCTTAGACAAGAGTACTCGGGTGTTTCTGATGTACCTGTTAGTCACTAAATTGGTCTAAAGGGGAACCATGCAACTTCCCCCCCCCCCCATTTTCTACTTGGTCTTGATTTTTTTCTTTTTCAAGTTTTGGAGAATATCACAGAAATGAGAGAATATAGCTTTTTATTATAATAGCACTTACAAATTTTAACCACCAAAATGCCAGGCTGGCATCTTCCCTTCATTCTGTTAAAGCCCACAATTCAAAGGACTGGGACACAGACATTGCAGTCTTTTTTTCTTCAAGAAGCAGTTTTTTTAAAGTACAAAAAATGCTGTAAAACTATTAGCCATTTTCCTGCATTTTCCTGCATATATTAAGATTTTATTTCCTATTGTTTTACACGGCAGTCTCTAAAGTGTTGATTTCATAATTCAAAAGGTTTACTCATTTGGAAAGTCAAAGCAACAATCACACATGCATCATAATTCCGACTATTGTACTATAACTAGAAGACCTAGGTACAGCTTTGTCTGGCTGTTCTATAGCGTTTTTTAGCTATTTCGAATTTATTGACCTCTGCACAGTGCATGTGATCAGCTCTAATGGTTTGTCATTCTGATGGTTGTATATACATTGATAATTGTGCACTGTAAGAACACAAGGATTACAAAACAAATCTCCTGGGCTTGTAATAAAGAGCACAGTTTTAAAAAGTTGATTTTATTTTAGTTGCATCTTAAACTATTGAGAGCACATTGCAGTTCTCATGACCACCTGCCTCGTCGTTCAGTCCTTTTATCAAACACTCCAGAAAAGCAGTTTTGGAGACGCTTTGATTAGTCTTGCCATCACAGTTGCTCAAATTCTTACACATTTTACCAGCTTCCAATGACTTTACAGCAAAAATGTTCACTTGCATTATACTGCCATTACTTTATTTCACAGCAATAAGACTGTTTTTCTAAAAATGTTCAAATCTGGTTTATTTAGCACCATCTTGAGGCCTAGACCAATTCAGGAGGTACATGGATGGTATTTTTACTTTCACTGTTATTTTCTCTAAATGCACAACACACAGAGGCAGCTCTACCATTAGGCAAAAGTACGCAGCTTCCAGGGCCCCATAAATGAAGCCTAAATTTGATCAATCTTGATAATTATTAATTTGGTAAATTAGCATTACAAAGCCAACACGCCTCACCAGTTTGCCTTTTCCTCTGTATGGTTAAGCCATCTGGTTGCTGTGGACTGACAAATCAAGAGAAATCTTAGGTAGGACTTAAAGTGCCAAATATAGAGGGCCCCCAAACAACTGGTACCATAGCCTACTACATGTTACCAACTGGCCAAAAGTTCTTCCCTATGGCAATACAAATATGTTTAGAGTAGTATGAAAAGAATACAGTTCCATAATCAGCATGCAAAATAACCTAGGATCGTTTTTCACATTCAAGTCTCAGTAGCTGTCTCCTCTCGGTTGCTTGTACTCTGGCGCAGTATAGGGAGCAGCGTACTGAAACGTGAAGCACACCGGGACACCAGGGCCAACGTGAACCGGCACAGCGTTTACCACAGACACATGCGTAGACTTCCCCATCACGTACGGAGGATATAGAGTAGCAACCGGGAGCAATTCTTGGTGTAGGGAGAGATCATTGGCTTGTGGCGACACTGTTGCAGTGCCTTCAATACCGACATCTGCGTTAGGGGCGGGCTGGTCTGGATTTAGAGTATCGTGGGCCGGGTCGGTTTCAGGCATATCTTGGGACACGTCTAGACCCAGAGACGTTTGCGAAGGGTCGTCCGGGATTTGTAGTGCGTCTGCAGAGGTTTGTGGGTCAAGCGCTTCAGAGGGTAGCGCGGAGGGGTCAAGCGCAGCGGGTAAGGCGATGGTGGCGGGTGGTTCAGTTTGGTCGATAACAGGGGCGTCTGTCACACTGGACTCAGGCTGCTCCACCTCCTCCACCTCAGCAACTGATTCTTCAGAAGAGTTGGATTCAACAGAGTCGGACTCTTCAGCTGCAGTGTTCAAAGAGACCTACAATAAAGACTTATTTTACCACTTTGGTTTAGAAGTTTAGCATTGACATGTTATGCTCTACAATAGTTTGAAGCTGCACACAGAAGTAATGTAACTGAGGAAGAACTGTAAATTGACTACATTTTATACACTACGTCCTCATTCTTAATTTGCATTTTATTGTATGCTCCCACTGTAAAAAGGAATATTCCGATCAGTTAAAAAATTGTTTGATTAAAATTTAGATTTAATCAGTTCATCAGATTTATTTACTTACCATTTTTCCTCCTATTTTCAAGCAAATCTGCCAATGAAGTGAGACATTTCCCCATTTTAAATAATCTAGGCATAATAGGTAAATAAAACTAAACTAATATGACTAACCAAGATTAATATTCTGAATTCAAGTCATTTTAACTAATCTATATGTTCCTTTGTTGGCAGTGTGCACAAAGATGTCCCAGATAGTGCTCAGGTCTGGTTGATTAACTGAGGCGCTGAATTACTCGTGATCCATTACACAAACCAAGAGTCAAGTGTACCTCATGGCTCCGCTTTACAAAATACTAGCAATACATTCTTACCACAGTTACAGGTACACATGCAACTGTTGCGCAAGGAACCTGGTTAAGACATTTGCAGTCCCTAGACGGTTCAGCTTTCAAATAGATTCCATTAATTATAGCACAGGCCCATTTTGAAGATGGAAATTGTTAGATTTGTTGAATTGTTAGATTTGCTAATGATTTGTGTCTTTCTTCCAGTACCTCAAGAGTTAACTGCACTCAATTCTCTCAAGCAAAATATAATGTGAATCCCTTGAGTTTAGTTAAAGCCACTTACTGGTTTAGACGTTACAGCAGTGATCAGGACCGTGGCACAAATGACCATCCAAGAAAGAGATTTTGTTCCCATTTTGTTCTAAGAAAAAAAAAAAAAATTACATTTGCCAAAACTTTTGGAAAAAAAATAAAATAATCAATGTACACCTTACCTTTTCACAAAACCAAGTACACCCAACTAATGCAAGCATGGCAGCAGCACATCTTTTATACAGCCATTGCATTGTGTGGGTATGTGCTGGTAGTAACTCATTCACTAACAAAGCCCTTATCATTGACATGGTTGAGACACTCTGAAATTAGACAACGCTAAAATTGTAGTCACATAATAGACCAAGACAGAAGTGTCTATCCAAACCCGGGGTAAACATGCCAATTGTGGCTTTGAGGAAACAATAGGAACCATCTGTGTGTCTTTAAATACAACTCATTTAACCTCAGTGTCACGCGAATTCAAACAAGACAATGTTGGAGTGGAGCGAGTGAAGTAGGTTAACTTTGGTATGCTCGTCCTTGCCCACAAATCTGAACACAAATGGATTTCTAGTAATGTCTAGAGCAAAACACTGTCAAAAGAAGACATTTCTAAACATTTAAACAGTAGTGCTTTGGTACTGACATTTGGTCATAATATTATTGAACTCATTGGGTAGTTATATTAAATGTTGTTAATAAAAATGGGGAAAAACTAATTGAAATAGTGCTGTAGGTAGGGCAGGAATTTACTATACAACTTTCAGTGACAGGGCAAACTGTAGCCTATAGTAGAATTACATATTTCTACAGATTTTTTTATATATACAGAAACACTTGAAGTCTCAACAGTTTAGCCATCTGTCTCTAGTTGTGCTTTCTATCTGCACTTTTTTTCACCGTTTGTAACCCGTGGACCAGTCTGGGGAATGCTGGCATCTCTGTCAGAGTCTTAAAAATTGGCTATTTTTTTAGATGCAATCTTGTTCCAGGTCCTAAACATCAAAGTAAACTTTTGACCAAAGGCATAAATAAATGGTCCCTTTTCAGATTTTGGTATAATTTCACTGAAATTAATAGAGTTCTGCTTTACAGATACATAAGTTAATAGCTACTGTATTTAAAACGTTCTACTGGTTTTGAGATGTAAAGTATGTGCCCACCAAAAAAATCAAGACACATTAAACTCGCAGTTCACAGTAAATTCCTATAGTGTTTATTTAAAATTAGCCTCTCCTAAATCACCGTCAGTTGTCAGAAGACACCACTTCCTGAAAGAGAAAAATGCCGGGTGTTATCCAGACGTATTGTGATGTAGTTTAGTGTTTGTAGATATGTTATATAGACAGTACCCACCTCTGGTTTGTCTGCTTCTGTTTGTGAGGGCTCTGCTTTGGTCTCGATTTCCGTCAAACTGGTTTCTTTTACGGCCGGTGTATCTGCTCTTCTGCACAAAAATATTTATGATTAGTGCTTTATCACAATCAATCAGGCATAACATTATGACCACTGCTGTCACATTACACAACAAACTGATGCACTTTTTAATAGAGCCAGCATTCTGTTGGACTGGACCACACAGGCCAGCCTTCACCCCTGTCCCTTCCTTGGACACTTTTGATAGAGACCGACCTCTGCACAATGATAATGCCCCACAAGAGCTGCAGTTTTGGTGATGCTCTGCCATCAAAACTTTGGAGAGCTCAAGTCCTTGTGCTTACCCATTTCTTGGTACAAACACATTAGCTTTGAAGACTTGCTGCCCAATATATCCCACACACTAAAAGGTGTTCTTGATTTTACCTGCTAGTGATCAAAATGTTCTGCCTGATTGTCAAGCCGTCTATAGTGACAAGAAATGTTTGACTTACCTTCTTTGATTCTTTTTCCTTGTAAAAATCACCAATACCATGATGATGGCCACCAGTGACACAAGACCCACTGACCCGTAGAGGAGTGGTTCTTGTAGGCTCTTCAGCAGGTGGTCCTGACAGGATTCACCTGTGTACAGCAGTGAACAAATGCACTGCATTTCCCCATTGACCAACACACAGCGCCCCCTACCGCTGCAGCGTCTGTAACTGCACTGTTCCAAGTCCATAGTCCAGAGCTCCTCACTGGTGTTCAGAGAGAAGTTCATGTTTTTTGTCAATGCAGGGAAAGACTGGATGGATGGAGTAGAGTTTTGGAGATGAGTGAGACCTGGAGGTTTATCTGAAGATCTCTGCTTCACTGTGATGCCTGGAATATATCATAATTATATCAGCGAAACGACATTATTATTCCGATATTATGGAATCACGTTGTTCCACGTCCACAGATTGTATTTGTGAACGTGATAAATCAAAAACAAATTGCTGTATCATTTTCAACATTTGCACACAGGTACAGGTATTAATTAAGTTATTAGTTAATTACGGGCCAAAACTGAACGCAATAACTCAAAGACTTTCAACTGTTGCACACAGGTACATATCATGAAGATGCAGAATTGGATTGAGTTTGGTACATCTTCCATTAATGACAATTAAATAATTCACAAATTAATGTTTTGACGCCCTCCCCTTGGGAGGTCAGGTATATTTGACAGCCTCTAACGTGCACATCCTTTGCCTGATTACATTCAAAAACACCTAAACCACCTAATTACCCCCCAGCCCTGAACACATCTGATTAATATGCCAGTTTCCTCTATAGCAGTCAAATAGACCCTTCCAATGTTTGTCACGGTTTGGGGCCTCTTCATTGCTCATTAACAATATGAAAAAATAATATCTGATTAAGGTGCCCATTGGGGCAGACATATGGGGTGTTTCGCCGATATACACCTTTCTGTCGGGGACGACAGCACAGGCCTTGTTATGAATTATTTTAGCATGTGGGGGGAAGTTACTGTGTGTTAACGTGTGATGTACAGTAACCATTTATTTTCACAAGTGTAACATTCCTGGTTACACTTTGTTATGGAGATAAAGTCAAAGAGGCTAGATTGAAATGGCTTAAACATGTACAGAGGAGGGATGGTCAATATATGGATAAAAGAATGAGACTGAGGTTAAAGCTGCCAGTCAGGACGACTAGAGGAAGACCAAAGAGGAGATTTATGGATGTAGTGAAAGAGGACATGAATTAAGTTGGTGTGAGGAGATGTGGAATAATAGGATGTATATTGAAAAATCTGAAGAAAAAGTACAACGTTTGAGGTTAAATTAAAAAAGGTTTAGGAAAGACCTACAGTTTTCATCCGAGCGGTCAGTGCAGTCCACATGTCCGTTGCAGAACTTCTCCGAGGGCTGACAGGAGAGCTGGTCTAGACAGAGGCTGCTGCCGACGGGACAGCGCTGCTCCGGGACACAGTGGGTGGCGTTTAGAGGGGTGTGGTTATGGGCACATTTACAGGTACGACCCTCCGGTGTGGGCAGGCATAGGTGCTCACAGTCTCCATTGTGCAAAGAGCAGCCATTCAAACCTGTAATTTAAAAAAAAAAAAAAAACAAACAAACAAACAAACAAAGGTACAATATGCTAGTCACTAAAGGTTAGGGTATAGATCTTTTGGGTAAATGTTGCGAAAATGTAATACATTATGAAAGTAAGGTATTTAAGAAGAACCAGGCATTTGTAGGTTTTTTGCATTTTAGTAATTAGTCATTTCACATCAAATAATCGAAAACATTTGTGACTAGTATATTTGTATCACAACACATTTAACTGGAATCAGCTGCTTAGTATCTTAGTGATTTTTTTTGACAACCCTTGAAAATGTTGAATTGCAATTTACAATGTCAACACTAGATGTCACCCAGACTACTTCAAAACTATGGACAAAAAATACTGGAGAAGAATCCATGACCTACCTGTCTGGATGGATTTGCTAAACACCTTCAAACTGACCACTTTGGTCCCAACTTCAAACCACATCTTGTTTTGATGCTGCTCATCTCTGAACCAAAGTCTGGTCTTATCTGATGAATAAAAGTGTCACATATTACAGTACCATGTACAGACAATGCAAAATTCTGTCAAAATGAAATCATTTTACTTCCAGTGGTCATCCAAAGCAGCATGTCATTATTCAAAGCCACAGCAGCCAGTCCATTACCGACCATTGACTCTCTGTAAACAGGTTCATCCAAGTGGACTGCGATGATAGTCCCCAAGCCTGTATGATAAACAAGATAGTTCAGACAGGGGCAACCTTACCTACAGTTTACCTATACAGCAATCAGGCACAACATTCTAACCACCTGCTTAATATACAGCCCATTACTTACGTATGCACCTTTCCATCAGAACAAGCATCAACTTAATATATTTTAACAGTTTTTTTTCTGTTGGATTGGACCACACATGGGTCAATCATCACTCCACATGCATCACCAGTTCACCACTGTTGCACACTTTTGATCAATACTGACCAGTGCAGACCGGCAACACTCCACAAAAGCCAAGGTTTTGGAAATGCGCCAACTAGCCATCACAATTTGGCCTTGACATTTTTCCTGCTTCTCATCAACCTTGAGGACAAAATGTTCACTTGCTGCTTAATAATCCCACACACTAAAAGTTGCCACGATGAAGAGGTCAGAGGCCATAATGTTATGCCTGATTTTAATTAGGGATGCAGATATTAAGTTTCTTTGCCGATACTGATGCTTCAATTACCAATTTGCCCAATACACCGCTATTCTGTAAACATGTTTGAGTAGGCTTTGTTTCTGAAAATGAATCTCATCATAGAAATAACTGCTTTATTTGCATTTATTATCCATAAATATTAGCTTTATTTTATTTGGCAATCATAAAGTTAGAGAAAGAAAAGCCCATTCAACAAGTCTGACTGTTTCTAAACCTAAATATCAGTAGAGGCCGATACAAATACGAGTCAAAATACCAATGTTGGGCCGATACAGCTGTGCATCCCTAATTTTAATATATTGACATTTTTACTATGACAGTTCAAACATGACTTACTAGTATCAGCCCAGTAGATAGATTTCCCATTGTTGGCGAAGACTAGTGACGATGGCCTCACAGCATCTTTCCACACTACTTTCCTCTCACCTCCATCCATGTTTGAACACTCTACGGTGGCTACAGAGTCACCATTCTGCACGACCAGGTTAGTAAAACAAACACGCCCGCTCTGAGGATGCAATGCAAGTGAGTCCACCCTCCCAACGCCTTCTTTGAGAACAACAGCTGAATGTGCATTTGCTGTGGAGGTAACATGAATTCTCTTTTGCTGAACGCTGCTCCAATAGACATTCAAAGTCACCCAGTCCAGTGCCATGGCTGTTAGAGTGTCGTCCAGCGCTTTGAGAAGCTGGCCGTGGGCGATCAAGTCACCATTTTTGATTTTGAAGTAGCTAAGTGAGGTAGTGCCGTCATCTGTGACAAATAAGGTGTCATCTCGGAGGCTGTAGTCCAAGATGGCCGCCTGGTTTATGCTGGGGAGTTGTATGGCCATGTGTTCGGGCCAGTCCTTCAGGCCTGATGTGGTGTGTCTGGACTGTAGGTAGATCTGCAAAAACAATATCATTTGGAAAACATTTAGGGTTATAATTATAACAGCAAGAACCACAATACATGTATAATGCATTTTAGAATAACCTTAAAACTTAAATGCAATATTCAAACTGTACACATTTTAACAGTGTTCACAACCAGACAAAGACAACAGATAGACAGCCACAAAACACATAATTATACAGTAACAGTCAAAGGTTTGGACACATTTGAATGAGAGTGTGTTTTAAGTTACCCTAATGTGATTGCAATTTCTGGGAACTTTCTTTGAAATTGAAACTCACTCTCCCTGAAATGTCAGTACCATGTTAAAATAATTGACCTCAAATTAATACTTTTAGTTTGCAATGAGTTAAAAAGAGTCAGTTTTTTAAAAATAAAACTTTTAAAAAGTCATTAGATAGGTCAACAACAACAAAAGTGCTCCAGCTAACGAGTGCTTGTGTTTGGCTAAATTGTTAAATGGTCAATAATTCAAAATGTGTCCAAACTTTTGACTGGTACTGCAATATAAATGAATGTCCTTTTTTTCAAAGCCCAAACTCTTTGCCATTGTGAGCACACTGAACACACATTGCAGAGTCAGAGATTCTCAACAGCTGGGTCAGAGGCAAAGGCGTGTCATGGGGAAATTGCCGAAATATTGGTCAAAGTTGTAAAGTGCTTTAGGTGCCTTAAAATGGGCTATTAATCCAACCCAAATTCACCATGAAGGCAGAATATGATATTATGGATAGACTATGAACAGTCAAATCTAGGCTGCTGCATTTCCCCTTTTATTTCACTTTCGCAAGAAGTTGTACCTGAACATCTTCTCTGTTCAGTGTGACAAAGACATTTACCATTTTAGATTACAGTTAGTAATACACTGCCTGGCAAATTAAAAGATGCCACCTAAAATCACCAAGATCTTGTATTGATGAGGAGAGTCAGACCACTGTGCAACACCTTCTCCAGCACATCCCAAAGATTCTCAATGGGGATAAGGTCTGGACTCCCTGAACCGCCAGCATTGTCATCTAGGCCCGTCACATTGCCTCAGAAAACCATCTCGATATTAGATAATATTGAGTAGACTGTTTTATACACTCATGCATTGATTCTACAGCATAATAACCCCAGTTTATATTCTTTTCAATATCAGTAACCTTATAATTCTAATTGACTAAATTACTACTTTTACTTCCTTTTTTAAATTTTACATTACTCAATTGATCTACAGTACAGTATTATAAAAAATTATAAAAAATATCTTTATTAATTTTTATATATTGAACGATAATATTATTGTGAAAGGCCTATTGTCATCAGGGAATGAAAAAAAAATCCATTGATTGAATAACCCGGTCATTCAGTATATTCAGGTAGTCAGCTGACCTCATTCTTTGGGCACATGTTGAACCCAGACCCGACCAACTACAGGAGGCTCTTACCCATTTGCCTATCCAGGAGGCAAATGTTGTGAATACCTGAGTGACAGTGGAGGGTGAGAGCATGAAGAGGACAGCTGACCCGAGGAGACTGGAGCAGGCGAGTCTATCTTCAGACAATAACAGACCAGCGGGACATTTACACACGGCTTGAGGGCCCGGGGCCAAAACACACAAATGCGAACAACCCTTTGATTCACAAGGGCGCTCTGTGGAGGTCTGCATCAGCGGGTGGATGATCTGACCAAGAAATAAAAGAAAAGGTATTATAATACAAATAGATCAGATATAGTTGGTAGGGTTTAAATAGTTAATGAAATCCAAGTATTACCTTCACGCCAAATGGCTGTCTGGGACGTTTGAGAAGAACCTGCCGGTTTTTACCCGTGAGTTTATGGGCCGCCTGCACCACTCTCTTCTTGGTATCTGACCAGTACAGCATGTCGTTGAACACTGCTAATGAGAATGGGTTGGTGGTCTCCTTCATCTGTAGGATCTGAAAATGGGAAAATTTCACTTCCATTACACCCTTCATTACCGTGGGTTCTCCAAGGCAAATCTGTCCTCTGCAAGTCCACAAACATGAATTATCTAAATTGCCACTAATGAATGAATGAGAGTGAATGTTTACATCTCTGTCAGACCTGCAACTAACTGGCCATTTCCAAAGTTGTACCATTGAGCTTCTACCTATGCAATAGACAAAATCCATTTTTGCAAACTTCAAAATTAAAGTCAAACTGTCCAACCCGAATGTCTTCTCCATCCAGTGTTGCAGATCCTATAGCCCTCAGTCTCTGGTCAGTCCAGTAGACCCTATTCGATATAGTGTCTAAGGCCACGCCCACGGGCCAGCCCAAACTGGTGGTGACCACTGCCTTCCTCTCCGACCCATCCATCCCGGCACGCTCAATCTTCATCACATTACCGATTTCTGTCCAGAACATCAGCCTGGTTAGGAAAAATAAGGTCTAATGATGGCACTTTTTAAAAAGTAAGAAACTGTATTTCATAATTATACAGACCCTTTTTGTGGTAGAAGTGCTAGAGATCGTGGCTGGTCCAAGTCTTCATCGAGGATAACTGTAAAGTCAGGTGAATCTATTGTGTCTGAAGGGAGTTGAATGGCAAATATCTGACTGTTTACTCCATCAATCCAGTACAGGTTTCTCCCAAGCCAGTCCACAGCCACAGAATCGGCTCGGACACCTCACAAAACAAGAATGTAGAGGGTAAACATGTCAATATAGGAGATTCAGTACAAATAAATGATCAATAAGATAGCAGGATTAAATTTACAATGCAGGCATTATATTTGTTACTTTAGAAAAACAGAATACTACCTTTGACGAATGTCCCTGTAGTCTTCTTATCCAATGAAGACCACTTGATGCTCTCAGTGTCCAGACTGTCCCAGTAGACCCTCTGGTCCCTCCAGTCGTAGTCCAGGGAGAGGATGGCCTTTTTGGCTGAAGACGGCAGAATGCCCACACTGCCACTGCGCAGACCGAGCAGGAACAGGTCATTCAAGATGGAGGCCAACAGGAGAGGCTCACCTGGAAGAAATTATTATTTATAAAGTTCTGTTTTTCCTTTGTTTACTTATAAAAATCAAATGCAGAAAGACCAAGCTAAAGAACAAAATAACTATTTTGACAATGCAATGCCAAAATGGTTCAACTTGAGCAAAAAGTTGGAATGTTGAGATTTGTGCTACTTCCTGGAACTATTGAGAATACATAATTTAAAAACTGTCCCATTGTCGCCAATTGAGTTGTCAGAACTCTGCTTTTCATTGGCTCTGGGAACCACTGTATGGTTTAATTTGGACCTGGTTTAGTCTTGTTTTAGTTCTGTATAGTGCTGGTTTAAACCTGGTTTAGTCCTGGTGTTGATCTGGTGTATGGATGGTTGTGTCTGGTTTAGACCCTGATTTAGACCCAATTCAGTTTTAGTCCTGGTCTTAAAGCTGCAATTTCATTATAGGAACTCGAAGCGGCAAATATTTTCTTAGCATTAAAAAAGGCTGCTATAGACTATGTTAAGACATTACCAGCAATCTTGCAGTGTTGTCCGTCTGCCTCGATCATGTATCCTGGATGACAGTCACAGGAGTAGGAGCCAGGAGTGTTTCTGCAGATCTGACTACAAATTGCATCTTCACATTCAACGATATCAACACAAGTCACACCATCCTCCAAGAGTCTGTATCCTTCCACACAACCACACCGCTGCAAAGACAAGGTTTTAAATGTTACATTCTGAAGTGGAAAAGCTCTTTTAAATGAGGGGTTTTTACTTAACATTGCAATAAATTACTTTTGACCCAACACTATGACAAGATGAGTGTATTTATTCATGATTACAAACTGGCAACAGTGGCCCAGGCTGCATAATATGGGAAGAACATGCAATAATCTAGAACCATGTTGAAAATTGCGATAAATATTTTATTCTGCAGAAAAAAAATCCTGTATTTTCAGAAATACTAAACGACCCAATAAGGAAACCAAGCCAAATCAGGACAAAAAAGATTATAGTAGACTTAACACATTTTGTATGCCCGACTCCAATGGAAAAATGCTTTCAGTGTCAGATTTAAGACAATGTCATGATTGCCAAATATGGCAGGATTGCCACAGCAGATATTTCACAAACGATAATCTTGCCATATATTGTGCAGCCCTAGCCCAGAAGTAGTGTGGTTGTCAGAAAACCAGACAGTTGACAGTTTGAATCCCACACCAACCTGTGCATACTGTCGTCTTGTCCTTAGGCAAAACTCTAAACCCAACTTCCCTGCATATAAATATAGGTGTGATTGTTCGTGGTCGAAGAGGCCGTTGGCACGGAATGGCTGCTGTGTCTCCGTCAGTTTGCCCCAGGGCAGCAGCAGCAGCTAAAGAATTAGTGAGTGTGCCTGGTAAAGTGAAAATACATCATTTATTATACTCTTACCGGTCCTTGTGGTGAACTATAGCAGGTCTGTGAACAGCGATGGTTGTCCTCATCTGTACATTTCACCTGACAGCTCCCTTCTTCATCAGAACCATCAGCACAGTCATTAATGCCATTACAAACCAGACCAGGATCCAGGCACTCCAGACTCCTGCACTGAAACTGATGTAGGGAGCATCTCTCTACATCACCTGAAACCCCATGTAGAGTTCAAGAGAAAAGAATGACAATTACAACTAAAATACTATTGACTTTACACGAGTATCAATAAGTCAAAACAAGGTATGAACAGTTACTCAATACTGGTCTATAAAAGATCTTAAAGTAAAAGACTAAATTAACTTTTTTACTACTGACTTAATACTGACGATAGTGCATTATTTCACACATACTCGAGGACATTTTGAAGGTTTTGTCACAGGAGCATACTAGAGTTCCTTTTAAGTAAACACAACTCTATATACAACTCACATTCAATCTCATCGCTGCCATCATCACAGTCCCTTGTGCCATCACACCTCCATGAAGCAGGAATGCACTTGGTTTTGGATTTACACAACCATTGAAACTCTCCACATGAAGACACTAGAGTTACTGGACAGTCCTAAAAATAATGATTAAAAATACAGGGATAATGATGTGGGATATAAAGAAAACACAGGGGGCATGGTGGCAGAGTGATTAGAGCTTTTGTCTTCCACTAAAGTAGTTGAGTCTACAGTCTCTCTGGGTGGAGTCTGCATGTCCTCCCAGTGTTCCTATGGGTACACGCCAGGTACTCTGGCTTAATCCCTTTGTCCAAAGCAATGCATGTGTTAGAAGAATTAATCAATCTTACAGTGAGGTTGGCGGCTAATCAGCCCTTTATCAACCCATTGTTGCTGGGATAGGTTTCAGTTGCCAATAACCTCAAACATGATGATAAATTAATAACGATGCAAAAAAATTGTTTTAATCTGTGTTAAAATGTCCTCTCATACCTAGTTCTCTTTAATGTATTTTGCATCCAATTCATTTGTAATATCCTGGCACTTTGTAACTCACCACTCCTCTGAAATACTGATTTAAAAAAGGTGTAGTCTGTAGGTTTATAAAATATAAATGATAGAAATGCTTTATCTGACCTTGTTCTATAATCATGAATAATAATAATAATCATAATTATTATATCAAAAACGAATTGCCGGATCAGTTTCAACATTTGTACACAGGTACATACCATAAAGATGCCAAACTGTATAGATTTGGGTACTTCTTTGATGATTATTAAGTAAGTAATTAATTGATAATGGGCCAAAACTGTGAACGCAAGACCTCAAAAAGTCTTTGCTGGATCTTTTTCAACTGTTGCACGAACACCGACGTGATTCCATAATATCAGCGACACGCTATTTTCGCCGATATAAATATATGTACAACCCCAAAAAGTGTATGCCTCCCTATGGGGTCAATAACAATACCAGTTGCAATACCACAGGTATCAATACCATGGTCATACCTGGCAGGTCTGCAAAAAGTAAAGTATAATATAATAATCATAATGTCATAATATGTCCAGTTACAAAATCTTTCATTGTCTCATTGTGTAACTGTATTTTTTTTCCAGGAAGGTTATGCCATTGCAAGACAGTCTTTGTAAGCTATTCTATAGACCCTTTAAAATGTTTGTCATATGGAATGTTCAAAATTTCGGAATGGAGGCAACTGGAGCAAAAGTGAGTTAACTTTACAAAAAAGTAGTATATAGTGGTCATCAACATTTCTGTAAGGACTGCTACTAATGTATACATAAAATAAACATACAATATGAGGTACATTCACTAATGTCTAACCAGGCTCTGACATGGCAATTGCCAAAACCATCTTCATTTGCAATATTTTGTGGCTAATACTAATCTCTCCATTGAAAATGTATTATGGTCTTGTTGCCTCCATTCCAGAATTTCTGTTATAGACAGTGTTATACTTAAATTTAACAGTGGACATATTGTAACTGGTATTTCCTCATTTACAACACAGAGTTGTGTTATGGGGCACAGTGGCGTAAGGGTTAACATTCTTGCGTCAAAGCAAGAAGCAAGAAGCTCCCATGTTAGATTACTCGACCGGTGAGGCCTTTCTGTGTGGAGTTTAAGTTCAGTTTTGAGTTTTTGAGTGTGGAAAAGTGCGGGGAAGGACAGGACAATTACCTGTGAGTTTGAGAAATGGTGATTGGATCCAAGCTTAGTGTAAGACAGACCTAAAGGGAGTGAGTGTGGGAGTGAAGCAAACTGACAGGGGACAGTAGACCATGGATGTGTTTTCTTTACAACAAGATAGATTTCAGGAATTTACATTTTGAATTATTACACATACAAATGTTTTGATGGAAAAAAGCAAAAGCAGCTTCTCTGAGCTTTTAACCATGTGCTAATGTTGTTTCTACCTCAAACACATACACAAAGTTGTGTTTTGTTTCAATCAGACATGTTCGAGTAATTAATTATGTTGAGCTATAGTCCTCTCCAAGAGCTGAAAAAGAATTGACCCATTTATGATGTCATGAATTGGGGCAAACCAAAAAGTGCTCCTGCCAGACTAAACCAGACCTTATGGTCTGAACAGTGGTTATGTTGCTGAGGGCTAATGTTCCTTTCCCTAACCTCACAGAGCCAGGTCCTAACAATCAATGTGACCCATTGGGAACCCTACTTTAAAGGGGTGTACAAAAAGATACAAATATTGATATATCCCAATGTTTAATTTAGCAATACTATATCAATATGAAAATGTCTTTGTTTTTTTATTTAATGAAAAATATCATGAGCTGCACTTATAATTTTAGATTGTTAAAATACCTAATTATGTCTTGTCTCTCTTCCAGACTCTGAAGCCATCAAACCATGCCACCATCCAGAGCATTGTGAGGGTGGTGGGGGTGATCCCGGGGGTCCCTGAACCCTGCTGTGTCCCAGAGAAGTTGTCCTCCCTCAGTATCCTGTTTTTTGACGAGGACAAGAACGTGGTACTTAAAGTGTACCCTAACATGACTGTGGACTCCTGCGCCTGCCGATAGTTGTGTACACAAATATATATCTAGAAAACTATATCAACAATACACAAACTACAAGAGAGACACTTGGATTTAGTGCCTGGACTTTTTGGACACCTTTCCATCATGGCTGCCCTGGAGATGCTGTTGTAGCCACTAGCATTAAAATTTACTGAACGTTTTGTATTTATATCAACATCATTAAAAAGGCTGCCATAGGAAAGCATTAGCCACAGATGATTTCAAAAGGAAGTTGACTGAACATTTTGTTTACTACCCAAAAAAATAAAAAATCACAAACTTTAAAAAAATAAATAAAAGAACACATGGACACATCTTGACCTGTCCAACATGGCTACCCTGGATGACACTGTTGTAGCCATTAGCATCAAAAATAACTTTGGACATCAATCCTTTTACCAGTGACCAACGTGGTGTATTTATACAAATATTTATGCATCTGATTAAAAAGACCATTACTGGCTGGCATTAATCACATACATCAAGTTGTTTGTACAGAGAAAAACATTGAAAAGATTAAGTTACTTTATAGTTGTCACTGAAAGCTTGATATACAAGGCAGAAAGTGAACATTTTGCCTTAGTTCGTCCCAAAAATATCACTAAAACTATGAGAACACATCGAGACACTTGGATTTAGTGCCTGGACATTTGGATACTTTTCCAACACGGCTGCCCTGGAGACACTAGCGTCAAATTAACTTTATAGAAACAATGTGTTTTGTATTCATATAAACATTTATATAACAAAAGAAGATACTTAGTCTTTATAGCTTCCACTGAAAGCATTTTTATATTATGTGAAGCTATTGTCATGTATAAGTTTACTTCTTCTTTCCACTTTGTAATCTGATTTATGATATAAATGAGAAACATTTATTTCATTATACAATAACCTTAAGTGACCTGGAGATGCCACATATTTATTCAGACACAAATGTAAACTTGTATATTATTATTGTTGTACATAGCTCCATTTTATGATAATTTCTAGTTTCTTGCAAAGATCCAAGTGCTTTGTTGTTTGTGTGATTGTTTGGTTCTGTTTGTAACCTTTGTAAAGGACTGGGTAAACATTCACAGGGAGGCTTCAACCAGCCTTAACCCCTTATATGATATAGAACCTCACACCGTAGTTCCAAAACTGTGTAGTATTACTGTACATTCACAGCATCAAATAAAGATGGAGTTTATCATTTCAGAAAATCATGTGTGGAAAATATAGGCCTCTCTGCACACAGTGTATTAATCCACAAGTCATTCGTTTAGCTTGACAGGATTGACTGCAGTTGTTGTTAGTGCTGTAGTGATTCATCAAGGCCCCCTTCTGACCTGGGGCCCCCAAGCATTGTAATATATGAGTCTATGGCGCCACCTGGAGGCCAGCCCTGCAGGCACAAATGGCATTGTTTTAAAATTCTTCAATGCAGTTACTAAAACAATACTAACTATATACATAATAACATATAGGAGCTCTGTCATGACTAAAGTGCTTAGGTTGAACCTATCTATGGTACTGATCTTCTACATTAGATCTTACTTCTTTGCTAAAATGCAAGAATATTTTTATATATAGAGACATTTATATTACGGACAGATTGTTATTGTTCTATATTTTGTGTGCAGATTGTCTATTCCCTTTCATTATGCTGTTTTTACTATCACTAACATATGTAAAAAGATATAGGCCTGTACAATAAGCTTCATAAATATATTTGTATATGGAAATTACTTTATTTATTGTCTGTATGTTTTTGATATATCACTTGGAGAAGTGAATTTGGGGAATTATGGGTTAAAGACAGGAGAAACTGTGGTTTCTATTTCGTAGATGACCCTCCTCCAAGCATCAATAAAAGTATAATACAAGACTAAAGTTGTGCTTCTGACTTGTACTTGGACTAAACCAGGTTTAAACCAGGTCTAAACCAGGACTGAGGAGCTTGTACTGGGACTAAACCCGGTCTAAACCAGGACTAAACCAGGACTCATGAGCGTGTCCTGGGA
>JAVQKC010180418.1:0-13485 GCA_036025475.1 Philypnodon macrostomus
AGAGAGCAATGAAACTTGGTACAGTGATTCTCCACAGTGTACCCAACATAAAATATTATTATGACCCCACCCTACAACAAACAGGAAGTCAGCCATTTTGGATTGAATTGGTGAAGTCATGTATATTTGACAGCCTCTAACTTGCACATACTTTGACCGATTAGGCTCAAACTTGAAACACCTATTACCCCCTGGCCCTGAACACATCTGACCAATATGATTGGAGTTACCTCTATAGTGCCCCCTATAGACTGAAATAAGAATGTAGTTTTAGGGAAAGTCACAAAATTTGTCAAAAAACATCAAAAAGGTCTAATAGACTCTTCCCATGTTTGACATGGTTTGGGGCGGGGCCTCTTAATTGCTCATTAACAATACAAAAACCTTTAGAAATCACACAATGTCTGATTAAGGTTCCCGTTGGTGCCAGACGTATGGGGCCATTTCGCTGATATACACCTTGCTGTCAGGTGTAGTTTGATCATGAATTGCCCAAAAAGTCTTTAGCATTTTCCACCATTCCACAATCCACTTCTTTTTCGCACCTATGCAAACAGCCATGTTTCTATACGGCTTGTTGTTGGCCACATCTTCCGGTGAGCAGATGGTGTCTTTTCGGCACCACATGGCCGTGAAGGAAGCTCCTTAAGAAGAAAAAGACTTTCAATCTGCTCACGGCAACTGTAGACCCTCCTCATCTACACATCTATTTCACACAGTGCCAGCAACAGCTTGGCTCACTGCCCACAATTAAAAACCCCATTCTGAAAAAGTAGGGATACTGAATAAACAGCAGAATGATTAGCAAATCCCCATAATGTATTAACAAAGGGTACAAAGAACACGCTATATATTTCATTTAGCAACTACAAGCTCAAATACATCAAATACACAAAAAAGTGGGGTTAGAGGCAACAAAAGGATGAATGGATTGAGCTTCTAACTAGGTCAAGGAACAATTATTTTAATGTTAATATGGCCATATTATATAAGTACTGAATTAACTACTCTCGCTCACCATCAACACTATGTGCACCTAAGTTTGACTTCTAAGATACCCCACTCGGTTTACTACTGTCTGACAACTAGTCCCATGATCCAAAAAGCCCAGAAAATATATTCTCACACCAACAGGACAATAGCTGCTGCAGGTGATATGGTAAGTATGCATCAGAATAACAAGACACTGACACCTGTTTCTGTATGCCAACAATAATTTAAGTAGCTTGTGACCAACTAGTTTTTGTCCAGCGTGTACCCTGCCTCCGTACCCTGCCTCCGTACCCTGCCTCCGGCTCAAAGTACCTACGCAAAGTTTCCAAAGGAATATCAAATTCTACACCAGAAGCAATGCAGACTCATACACAGGAAAGTGCATTGTAGTTAGAGGTGGAAGACTTAGTTTGACCGATTGTCAGGGTGTGTGTTTGTTTGATGGTGGTCAGAGAGGCCAAAGTCCCATTATGGCTGCCACAACTCAGTTTATCCCAAGGCAGCTGTGGCTACAGAAGTAGCTAACCCCCAATATCGGTGTGTTACAGCAGTGAATACATTATTTAGGCCTTATTTTATTATATATATTTATCATTAAACACCTATTTCACATCGTCAGCAACAACCCACCTACTGCCCCCACCATTACATCTCCATACTAAGGGCCTGCTGCCAATGATGATTATGTAAATACATAATGCCTATGTAAACCAGTCAAAGACAAGGTCGCACAGTGAGATTATTAAAATGCAGTGAAGGTGAGCAGACGACCGGTCGGGAATTCCAACTCGCAACTCCGTCTTCCAACAGCTGCATATGTATGGAGGGGGCATTCATTATTCATACAGGGAGTCAGTTCCAATGTGTCGGAGAAGTAGGGTTTTTCACCAAGAGGATGGTGAAGGGAAAATCCAGAGGGGAGCAGGAGAGTCGAGTGAGATATCTACTTTGTTTTATGGATATGCACCGTGTGAAGCCAGGACTGGAATGGGTGACATGGTCTGCAATGTACATGATCACTAGTAGAAATCCTGTAAGTTGTGACACTGTGTTACCCTAGCCACAATATTCTTGAACATTTGATCAGAATCTGACAATTAGATTAATAGTGATCATGCTTTGACGAAAGAGCAAATCAATATATCAAGTTAACGTTTGCTTCATTCATACAGTGATACAATTTTACAATACAATTTTCAGGAAAATAAACAAACAAACAAATGCTAGCTAACTGTATTCTGCAAAGTTATAGAGAAAAATGCATCCGGTTCACTTAAAGGCCAAGTTTCAGAATCATCAAAGCTTTTGATGATTCTGCAAATATTGGAAATCAATTTGAAGATGGTGGGACTTAGAAGCCAGCATGTCAGGTAAGCTGTCTGAAGTTAGAAATTCAATGAAACATGCAAGAAAGTTATCGATCAAATATTCAGTTTGTGATCTTTGTCAGACATGTGCTTCAATGAGGAATTGTTAAAAGGAATCACAAGAACAGGACATACTGTTTGGCCCAGACTAAGGTTCACTATGGCTAAATGCTCAGGACTCCATCAAGAGTTTCAATAAGATATTACATCCCACCACAGCACACCCAAGTCATGCATACATCAGTAGACTCTGTGTAGCCCCATATAATAATTAAACTTATGTAATTAAAAGTTATTGCTCTCCCCCATCTGCATGTGGAGAAGGATGAAGGAAATCTGGCCAATGACAACGAACTTCAACTCGTGGTCTCCATCTTGGCCAGACTTCGTTTAGTGCTTCAACAGCCAAAAAGAAAGTGTTTGGTAATTAGCTTGCACCAGATGTCTAGCCTCAAAGTAATTAAGTGACTTCGATGGAGCAGGAGTGGTTTTTAAGATGCTAAATAATGCAGGATTTGGAATGGTCAAGAGGGATCATAATGGTACTTACAATGTGCAGCATGATGTAGTCCCCCAGGCGAGGAGCGCTGTCTATGCGCACCAGGATGCCATCTTTTATAGTGGTACTGAAGCCTACGGCCAGACGGTCCGTCCTGGTGCTCGGCCTCTCGTTGTTGGGCCACGTGTATGTGATCAGACCCCCGCCCTTGCCGAAGATATAGGTAGTGCCAGCTGGAGAAAGAGAGGAGCAAATATATATTAGTGATGCTGTAGCAAAATCAGAAATAATGGACGAGCATTTGTATCAAGATTAGCTGGTTGTAGTGTGTGAGAACATATACACATAAAAGATGTAATAACCTTGTGGCTATAAAAGCTTTTTTAAATCAGAAATGAGGTTGAAGGTGAGCTCTGCAGTAGCTCAGCTCATCTAGTGACGCACAACAATGCTTAAAAAAGAAGACAGCAATTATCTTACGACTCCATCCAGTGGTACAAAGAAGTAGAAAGCATAGTCGTCTGGTGATAGAGCCAATATGGTAACGCAGAGATGCTTTCTGGACAACTTCCAATACCTCTTTATCCAGTGCTTTGATTAGCAACCTAAAAGCGCTATAAAGCTCTTTCGAAAAATACAGACAATAAGATTCAGTAAACTTCAACTCCAACAAACAAGACATCAGAGAGAAGACTGGGACCACATTACTCCAAACTAATGGGCTCAAACTAATGGTGTTCCAGGCACTGTGCCACTGGTGTACCCGAGTCACGGTCTATTTTCGGTTTTCTAAATGCTATTCATTCACCGGCACCTTTTGGCTAGAAGTCAGTATCTCCCATTGCGCCACCCATGACCTATCCCGCTCTTGAATATAGTCTCTTTCCAGGGAATAACATAACAGCCGGTATGGTCAGAACCAAATAACTCATGTATTATATATGAGACGTGCAACCATAGAACAAAGGCTGGCACAAGAAAGGAGAGAAGGGAAGAGAGAATAAAATCGAAGCATCGTCTAGTCTAATTTGACAAATGCTGTGTAGAAAAAGCCAAGGATACAGCGGCTTACCAGAATTGACATTTTTCCTATTACATGACTCCATATGCAAATTCCTATCCAATGAGAGCTTCCGATTGGTTTAAACTTTGCCATAAGCATTTCTTAGGAAGGTACCATCAAAGTTCTTTTTATATCTGCAAAAAAATATAATTTGGTTCTAGGGTCGGACTCAACTTGTGAACGTTCCCCAAGGTGAATTGAAAAGTGCGGAATCTTTGAGCTGCTTAGCCAACTCATCCACGTTAGGCACCGATAATCAAGAGATCAAACGCATTGGACCTCCAGCAGACAGCAGCCAAGTGGATTCGTGCAATCAATAAGGGAGACCAAACAGGCTCCAGTGGCCTAGGGATAGTGAACAAGCCCAATATACATGCTCACGAGGGAATGCAAATGAAGTTCTAGCATCGATGTACAGTATTCCTTTTTTTTTTCTCCCATCGTTTGAGTCACCTGAACAACTGCATGGTTTTGTAGTGAATCCTGAGTACTTTTCAAATAGAAAGTCTCAAATCAGAAATCAAAACATTTATAATAAGAGTAGTAGACTTTATGGGCAAACATTAGAGGACATAGCCGACAACTTCAAATATTTTTGGGTGCACACGTGTGGTAAGAGAAAGTGAGTGATTGAGTGAATGAGTGGCTATCTATTCATTCCTCAGATAACCTGCCCACTCTCCAGTATGCACCCTGTCTAAGGCCCATAGTTGCTGGGATAGGCTCCAGCAACCACTATCAGTAAATTTAACTTATAGGAATATAATTACCAAAAAGTATCTATTTCCATCCTCTCATAAGGGATTGCTAATGAAGTCTTGCATCGATGAATCCATTCTGTTTGGACTCCCACTTCTTACCTCCAACTGTTCTCTCCCTGTTCTCCTCACTCCCTCTCCCAGTCACCTGAACATCTGCCTGGCCTTGTGATGGGTGCCCAGCTGTCTTTGTGTTTCCCCTCTGAAGCGGCCAACAATCTGCTCTGTGGTCCATAATACCCCGGAGACTGGAGGGAACATATGGGTGTGATGGAGGGACACTATCCGGTGTGCCGATTTGCCTCTGGGAAGCATAAACAGGTCCACGTTTTTACACAGACCTGGTGTCAGCAATGCAGGCCACCGGCTAAGGTCGCCTGTGTCACTTACAAAGTATCCTAACAAATGGAGCATCACTAGCCCCCAACAACACGTCTAACTAATGAGCAGACATGGGTAGTTTAGCATGCACCACTTTTAGACCTTGCATTTCAATGTGTTGTCTCTCTATTAGGACACATGCATCCAGCTTCATCAGTTCACACCTACATCAGATGGACGGTTTTTCAAGTGGTGGTTTAGAGGTTCTCATATGGTGTGTCAGGACTCCAAAGTGGGTCATTGGGGCTGAATTGTATCCGGGGATCAAGTGATTAACAGTATTATAACGGCTTAATAATGGGTTACTTTGAGGAGCTGTGACTATAGATGCATATCCCTCTCTTTCTACATGTCTGACTGTGGAATGAACACACTCTGTTCTATAATATTTTGGGTAAGTGCTATGATATAGATTTTATTATACTGATGTTTTTACCATATCATGAACAAGTAAATATGAGCCACAGCACATCCAACTGTCTCAACACATTGCTGATGAACCCATTCACAATAGCTAACCACATTGCCTTCCACTTATTAATTATGTTGCAACATTTGACGTTCATATTTGCATCATCTTCCACCTGCCTCCAAACCACATTTCCTCCTCCCCGACATGCACCCTGGCTGAGAACACAATAGCCATCAAGAGTTTTCCGCCCCGAGCCAGGTTTTTGCTCCGGATTTGGCCACAGCTGTCTCATTGCCTCTTAAGTTCATCCGTTGCTTCAAAAGAGTTGATACTTGGGAGTCTCCAGCAAACGAGCAAACTTAGTCTATCTCATCTAACACACTTTTTTTTTTCTTTTCTGGAGTCGCTGATGATGATGAGCAGCAAAGATATAAGCACCCCGGGGAGCCAATTATCACATTGAGGAACATTTGCTTAGGATTTCAAGAAGACAATGTTCAGCATAGAGCTCACACACACACACTTGACTCACAGAGGAACCGCAGACAGCCGGGCCAAGCACAAGTGCACATCGTGAAGGCTTCGGGAAGTCGGCAAAAGGGTGCAAACACGTGCGTAGACATTAATGATTTAACACATCCAATAGCACAAGTGGGTGATGTGATTGTCAGAGAACTTGAGATGGACAGAATGTGCCAATGCAGGGACCAGAACTCAGAAGTGGACATTTATAAACCCGCCTATTCATCCATTGTGTGCACGTACGTGTGTTACATGATAATGTGAAGCATGTCTTTGGTTGGGGCTTACAATTGTGAAAGAAAACAATTATATTTAATTCGATTATGTGCCACTGTGAGATATATGTTCTATGGCTCAGTGGATAGAGCATTTAACCCAAAACTAGAAAATGAATGGCTTGACTTAAGATGTTTTTGTGGATGGACAGTCCCTTTATGAAAAGTGTGGCATGTGTTACTCAAGAGACTGTTGTATTGGCTAGAATTTACACAGGTTTACATACAGTACATTCAAATATTTAGTGTATAGTTTGGGTTCACATTGGAAAATCAGGCAGGGGAACTAATGGAGAAACAATCCTTCAACTATTATGCACTTTAACTGTCTACATTATTTTGAGAGATTTTCTCACTATATTTTTCACCCCATTGCCTCTATCACAGATCAATAGAGCAGCCATGCGCCACAATTAGATTTTAAATGGCCGCTCTCCAATGCCCACTGGCCACGTCGAGATTGCATTATTCAGAGATGGAGATGAAAGTCCCCTCTGATCCACTGAAATAACATCTTGTGCAGTAATCTGTTTGTAGATTTGATTCCTTTGATGATATTTCCCCTCGAGTTGGCGTTTCACCAGGCCCCCATTGAGGTGAATGGCATGTATGTGGAGAGGTTGTTTACAGGCACCGCATTTCAGACTGTAAGTAACTCTGACTGTACGGAGCGAATGCCAAGCAATAAATGAGTGCACAGGTGGAGGAAAACAATTCAACATTTGTCCAAAAAACACAAATTTTATATGTATAGCTTTGGTTTTACCTAGACCTCATGTTTTGAAACCATCAGTCTATTCAACCTGTCAACATCAATTAATGACTGCAGAATATATAGTGAAAGTGTCTCGTTTAGCAGTGTCTATGACTGCATACATACAAAACAGAAATATTGTCTTGTTTAAGAAAGTCAATATTGATTTTGAGCATTTTATCTACAAAGACATATAGTCATAGTATTACTTAGAACTAATTGAGTTCTGTTAAAAATGGGACACTTCTGTAGCCAGAGCTCATTTAAAATTCAAATTTTCCAACTTTAACAAAATAAAACATGAAAGTCACTATACTGCTATTTGCCGAAGGTGTTTTTGACCAGTATGGCAGAAAACACCTGGTATTGTCACACTGAAGATGGGTGGATATATCTGCAGTCCTGAGATGCATTTTTCTCCCTTCACCTTTTGTGATTTACGGCCGCTCTCTCCGTTTAGAGACAAAGTGTATAGGGGAGACTAGGTCAAGTCTTGGCCTCTATTTCAAAGAGGTCCCCTGTGGCGTGGGAGTGCAGACAGAAGGTCAGGACACCTGTCTGCTGTCCAGTGCTCCGTCCTGTCCTTCAGCTGCCCCACGTGATGCTGAGGCCAGCCACATAAAGGCACCAGAAGAAAAAGTAAAAAGAGGAGGACACAGCGTGAGGACTGCTAATCTGAGCTAGGAATTAGGACTGTCTGTCAGGGTTTTGGGACAAGCTTCAAGGGGATTTTGACAAAGATAAAACATTTCCTCCAGCTCTATGAAGGCTAGATTTGACATTATTTTACAAATGAAGATCTTTTTCAGTGGAGTTTGCATGTCCTCCCTGTGTTATTGTGGGTTACCTCCAGGTACACTAAAAGGTCATACCTCTAATTATTGTAACTTCATTCAATAAATTCTAGTTTACAGATTTCCTCTTCAACCCACTCTCCACAAAAAATTCAAAATGTTAACTATTAGTGAGTTAACACCTTACGATTTTAGGCTAAGCATTCAATTTTACATTTTGGTAAAGTTTAGAAAAGCGGGTTGTGGAAAACTCTCATTGTTGTAAATGATAAAATTAAGTTACAATCATTTATTTGACATGGCTTTTTACAGTGTGTCCATCACATGCATCAGCTAAATGCATCTGTTAGGGGATCTGGTGAAATGCAAATCCCCCTATAATGCATGATTGTCTGAGTAAATGTTTGCCTGGCAGTATTTGTCTCTTTGTCAGCCCTGTGACTAAGTTATCTAGGCTATACCTCACTTAAGGCCCATAGTTGCTGAGATAGGCTTCAACAACCCAAAAATGTTACAGACTATTATTTTGGATTCAGTTCAATGTATTTAGGTCTTCATCCCACTAATCCTATGAGTTTTCAGATTGTCACCACTTAAGTGACTGCTAAATGTCCTTGTAACAGTTTAACTCCTCTAGAGGACATGCATCTTTATCTGGAGCATAGAGACTGAAGTGTTTAAATGATTTTTTTCCCACTTTGTAGTAAGCCATTTACCCAGAATTCTTTGCAGCTTAAGAACTCCACATTGTACTGTACTTGGCTGCACTGGGAGACTGAATCTGCTTCCCAGGAGTATACGTCACCACCATTTTGCAAAACAATGACAAGATTTTTTGAAAACACATTTGTACATTGCTATTTTGGACTGTCGCCGGTATATCATCTATCCCGCAAACACAATTAACCAGGAGGTGGTGGAACAACATTATTATTTTAAAAACAAAAAACTAAATAAAAGCCCTACAAATACAAAATACAGCTTATTTTCATTAGATATTAGTTTCATACCTGGTTGTGGCAGCTAATTGAGAACAGAAACAGGGAGAACGGACGCGTGAAAGCATTCAATCACCCAATGTGTCCTTCGCTAAGTCCCAGAGGGGAGCGGCAACAGTTGGAGAGTGTGAAATATGAAATAATAAGAGGAGATAAATCCTGGTGATTACACAGCTCACCATCTCCACAATTGAATTCCTCTGTCAAACGTTCCTTATTGTCGCGTGTGTGAAGGACAGCCAGCCTAATAATTCCCCATGTATGAAGCGCAGCAGGCCAGAGCATTGTGATGATACTTCTTTTGAGCATGATTGAGGAGGCAATTACATTTTGCATCTCAGTAGCTCTTTTTTTCTATATAAACCTTCGCTTTCTTTTGCCTCGTTCTCCGATTGGCAGAAAATCCGTCCACATCAAAACCGTGTTTGTCTTGCCGTCTCCCTGTCCCCCGGGGTGCCAGTGCTGCTGAAAGCCCAGGAGATAACAAGGAATAGACTTAAAAGCACACAAACAAGACGTAAACAGCATTCGGGCGGAATGATGTGTGAACAAAGTCCTGTCTATGGAGATGAGAGAGGCAGTTTAGTGCAAGGGGTTCTCAAAGTGTGGCACGGGTACTACTGGTGATACGCTGGCTGTAGGTGGTACGCCAGGGTCGGATAGGGTAAAATAAATACTGATAATACCACAGTTATATCTACTGTCTGTGGTTTACTAAGTGTAAACACCATATCAATATTTTAGATACAATGATTTACAGTTTAATAATGTATATGTCTGGCTTGCTATTGAAATAACTGTAAATTTGAACAAACCTCTAGGGCAAATATTATGTAAACGGCATAGAAAGTTACACAAATTTACTTTCCACATTTACTTTTTGTCCCATCGGTTGTGTGTCAACAGAATGGAAGATGTGATTGATGAAGGCCAGTGTTGTGTGAAAAAATGTGTGAAAAAATACAGCCAGCCTTGAATGATTTACACTGTCTGTTCCCTGGTATAATAAGCTGTAGCATCACCACTATACGGCTTTATGCGCCAACAAAATCCCAAAGACAAAAATGAGGACAGGAGCATGAAGTGTTCGCAATTTACTGCAGACAGCCAGAAACGTATTAGAATATAAATGTGAAAAACAAGAACCCTCTTAAGTTTAGAGGCTATTTTGATAGAATTCTATGTAGTTGAGAAAAGCTGTAGGAAAGTAATGATGGCAAAAGACAAAACAACATAGAGGCTCAGAAAGTTATTTTGCAGAGTCTGTGGTGCATGAGGGGCTTGTATGGATTACTCTACAATATATCTGGACTGTTATTCTAACTTTATGAGCCAGAGCCCACTAGCAAAGGCAGCAAAGCAAGGCGAAGACTCAAGCAGAAGCTCAGGCGAGTTGGGTTGTGGAGAGGAGCATCAGGAGCCAGCATGGTGGTAGCTGGATGGTGGAAGAGAAGCCCAGTTTTATGTGGTTTTAGAGAGAACAGTGACCTTATTCTAGTATTGGTGTGAGGAAGAAAGCATCCAGGGCTGTATAGTAGTGTTGAAATGTGAAAAGTGTGTCTTTATTTAATAAGAGAACAAATGTAAATGCAGGCTAACTCGGGTTTCACTGGCAGTCTCCCCGCCCGATGTCAGTTGGCATTCTAAAAATAACATTCTCGCGTGTTATCATAGATTATCTTCAGGTATTTCAGCTTCCTCCCACTACCCAAAGAGTAAATGGGTGTAACAATATAACCATGAACGTGAGAATGTCTCCTTGTGTCAGGCCTACGACCAATGTCCCCACCTGGAATTAAGCCGATCGACTCCAGCCATAGCTCTAACAGGAAGAAAATTTGTGGTGATGACTGCATTTTTTTTGGTCCTGGCTGCAGAGTCTTATATATTTATGCTCCATCCTTGCCCCAACTTGCCTCCTGACTCTCAAATGCCAAGTCAAATTATATGAGAAATGAAGGGTCCAGATGCTGATACAAGTGTTCATATTCTGTATTATTGTCCTTGGACCTACTTTGAAACTTCTATACCACTACTCCGCTTAGACAAGTTCCATTTCACTTTATAGCTCTGTTTTGGAATGTCAATGTGAGAAATATGATAGTAAAACAAACTGTAATGAATCTGTTGTCAAAGTCTCCGAAGGCTTATAAAGCTCTAAACAAATAAGCAATTTCCTTGACAAAAGACAACACTGAAATCTGTATATACTTTATAATCAAAACTTCCAAAAATACGCCCGGCATGTGTCCAAACACCACTATATTACACCTAGAGATGAGTCTGGATATATATTACACATAAATCTGTATCTAATCCATTCTGACACAACAGCTTCCAGTGATGACAGGGTGATAACTCGTCTTTGAGAAGTGTTTATTTACCTGGTACTTGAAGGTAATGGGTTATAATTAGAGCCCTTGTAACGCTTTGCACTCAGAAAATTAGTCCAGATTTGCTGACTCAACATTTCACAAGACTCCATTTGTCAAACCCCATTTACGGATTATGTTGTTGGAACCGTTCTGGTGGACCAAACCGAGTGGAAAATGATTATTGTACAACGTTAGCAACACCGTTTCCCCCGGTAGCTTTATTATTCAGTAATTAGATTGTGGCTGGAAAACACTTGAGGTACGCTAGCTTCTGAGGCATGCAGAGGTTCTAATGCTGTTGATGGCAGGGGACACACTTGACATAGTTCCTTGATGAGCAGCTTGATCTGCCATCTGTGTCATGGTACTTGGGGAGTATAGGAGAGGGTAGGATGAAATAGGGATTGTGTGTTTACATGCACTGTTTTGAGAGGGTATAACTCATTGATTATGCTGTCTAGCTGGATTTCTTTGTAATTGAGAGTCACAGCGTTAATGTGGTCTTGGTACGTTATAGAATTCTAGGTCTCTTGGCCCGAGTTACAAAACATCTCTTGCAAATACAAGTCTTTCATCTACTGTTGTGGACCCTGCCATTGTCAATATTAAACTGTAACTTAGTGTTACATACAACATGCATGAAATATATACAGTACAATGCAACTATGAGGCTCACTATTCTATTCTCTTTTGATATGTGCCTTTAAATACACTTTATGTTCAATATTCTGTAAGAAAACATAGCCGAGCATTCTGACTTTTTATGTTACATTTTATTGAAATGTGACGGCTTCTTTTTCATGTCAGGGAACCACCAACAGAGCTTTGAAGCTAAGTCTTTCTATGATTTCAAGGTTATGTCTTTTACGCTAGAACAGACATGGTGCTACTATTAATGTTGAAAAGAATTTCGACTTTGATCTGTAAGAAAATATATAGATATCAGCGGTTAGTCTATGTCTGAATACAGATGAGCATGCTAAGTCCAACCATAGCGTAAGAGTAAATCAGAAATGTGTCTGCTAATTGGGAAAGAGTTCACTTTTATATTTTTTTGTCATACTAAGTAATCTACATGCACTTAAGTTCGACCATATAATCCCCACTTCTATCCTTGTACCTGTTCCAGCACCGACTGAGAACACAGACTTACAAATGGATCATCATAGACACATGCAGTCTTTCTAACTCTGGGAAAAGGGTATGTAAGATCAGACAAAACCGGCACATCAACTGGCCGACAGCCATTACCCAAGCAGTCATATTGTAGATCTCCACCTCATGTAACAAAGGCGTACCACTGACAAGCCCATGCACACAGCCTCTTACTTGCAGAAGGTGAGCCATAACAACTCCCCTCTCATTACCGCTAAACTCTGCTATAGCCCTTTCTCCCTGGCCATCCGAGTACTGACAGTCCTCTGTTGTGAGCAGGCGGACATAGTGGAATAAATGATTTTTTTATATGCTTTTTTTCGAGATGTCAGCTTCTATTCTCCCCGCACATGGTGAAGGGAAAAGGGGATGAGGAACAGAGGATTTCAGAGGGGCCATGCAGCACTCCGGGCTACAAAGAAGACCAGCCGACTAACTTTAACAGTTCACATCCAACAGCAGAATCTTTAGAAATGGAAGAGAGATGTAGAGGGAGATGAAAGGGGATGGAGTCAGAGGTAGGAGGTCTTTGACAGAGGATGATTGTGGGTTTTATATATATAAAGGTTGGCGGGGGGAGCTTGGCAGGGTAACGGGGTAATATAGACTGTTTGGTGAGGATAAGAGTCACTGTAGGGTTCTATGTTGATGGCTTAGGTCTGCAATATACGTGAATATTAGAATATTTCCTGTCCAATTTATACTACTGGTACGTCCTTGGGAAAGACGCTTTACACATTTAGCATATTTATGATTGTGGTATTGCGGTTATGGCACATTATGGCCACCATGTCTCTATTAGTCTACTCCAGGCCAGCTGTGGCTACAGAGGTAGCTTACCACCTTCAGTGAGTCTGTAGAGTGAATGCTTAGAGGACTCAAGGTGATAAAAAGCCCCGTCTACAGACTATAATGCAGTAAAATTACAACCACAAGACAGTGAATAAACAATGGTCTCAATTGTGCTTTGAAAAACACTATGGAAGTCAACATTATTAGTAATATTAGTAGTAGAAAATGTACAATTTAAAGTGTGACTTTCTGCAAAATAAATAAAATAAATAAAATAAATAAAATAAATAAAATAAATAAAATAAATAAAATAAATAAAATAAATAAAATAAATAAAATAAATAAAA
>JAVQKC010180419.1:0-11861 GCA_036025475.1 Philypnodon macrostomus
TTTGATGTTGCTGTAGAGTTCAGGGGAGAGACTAAAGTAAAAATCCACTAGTATTGGTCAAAGTGGTAACCCACCAACTCTGATTTGATGTTGCTGTAGAGGCCAGGGGAGGGACTAAACTCTACTATTGATCAAGCAACTTCCAAACCATTGCTTTAACTGCACAAGACCGCCAACTCCAGATGTCTCAAAGCGGTCAGAAAAATCATCAAAGACAACACTCAGACATCAGAAAACAGATCCAGGAGCCTGAAAGTTACTCTACTATTCGGTATTATTCTTCAGTATTTCTCAATAATTACCTGCATGTTTTAGTGAAGCGGTCTTGTTTTACAGTACAAGATGGCGGCATGCTGCGTCTCACTGAGTCCTGTAGAATCCAGACCCTCGGCTCCACAGGACACAGAGCCCGGCCTCCTGTTTGGGTCCGACTCGACAGACTGAGGGTGTCCAAGCCATCGCCTGCCCGTGCTCTCGCTAATGCAGCCTGTTTATCTCCAACAAGATGTCAGCAACTAATGTGATCATCAGCAGAAAGAAAACTTGACTTGGACTTGGAAGAGTCTCCAGTCATATATTATTCACTATACAAACAAAGATGGTTTTTCATCATTATCCTCATTTTTACTTAAAGGGGCACTATGCTACTTTATACTTTAACAAGACTTCAGAGTCAGTGTGATCCTAAAGGAGTTGTTGTGGGGTGAATGAAGCTTCCTTGCTATAGGATGAATGTCTCTGGATAAACTCACAGGTCTCACCAAAACCATTTTTAAACAGGCTTTTACAGAGAGCTCCAAACTGAGCAGACCTGGTGTTTCTGTGTTGAACAGTAGCTTTATGATCGTCTAGAGTCTATATATAAAGTCTATATTCTTTGTGTTTTTTCTGTGGACAGTGGTATTCTCTGAAACTGTAGGGGGCGCTCTGTGAAGGAGACATGTGACCAAACCATTCAAAAGTTGGTTATTTCTCCTTTAAAGCTGTAGCTGGAGTTTTACTGTGAGATCCTGTTCTATGATGTGAAGTAATCTGTCATAATTATTATTTTCCTTTAGCCCCTCCCCCTGGCAGCTACAGTAATGTGAAATCAGTCTTACCGGGGTTACCACTTTGACCGATAGTTGTGGGGTTTTTGAGTGCAAACTATTCTGATTTGATGTTGCTGTAGAGGAGAGGGAGGGACTAAAATGAAACTCAATGTTATTGTTTACTGTCTACTGTTGTTTATGATGGACACAGACTAACTATGTATGCTGACCTGATTAGTTTATAGCTTCAACAAACAACAAGAAAATCCTTGGTTATAAAAAAGAGCAATAAAATCTTTTCAGAACCAGAGGTTGTTGGTTTGAACCCAGCTCCAACCTGTGCATATTGTTGTGTCCTTGGGCAAGACAAATAAACCACACTGCCTGTGTATTTAGATTTGTATTATTTGACATTTACTTAAAGTGGAAATAGTCACCTGGGTCGGATCCACAGTGAACCCACAGACACATGGGCAGAGCCTGGTGGAGACAGAGGCTGGTGAAGGTTTGGGGTGAATGTGGTGTGAGTCTGGTGGAGACAGAGCCTGGTGGAGACAGAGGCTGGTGGAGGTTTGGGGTGAATGTGGTGTGAGCCTGGTGGAGACAGAGGCTGGTGAAGGTTTGGGGTGAATGTGGTGTGAGCCATGCTCCTGATTCACTACAGGTGTGTGTCTGTGTGAGTATACCATGATATATTTTTGACCAATGATTAAATTAAACTGCAGTACCACTGTTTAACCTGAAGGGTGTTCATTTAGCTTTAGGGTTTAGTTAGTCTTTAACCAGAAAAGCTCCACTGAGATTCCAGAATCCCTTTTCAGGGGAGTCCTGGACCCAATGGTGTTTATTGGTATGGGGGAAACCTACGCAGACGCAGGGAGAACAGGCTGTGAGGTCAGAGTGCTAACCCCTGTTCCACCATGCAGTCCAAATGTATGAATGTGACTGGTGGAAGTGTTCATCTCCAACAAGATGTCAGCAAAAGAAAGCGTGTTTAGCGTAGTCAAATGAACGCTGGAGTCTGAAGAAACGCCTGACCTCCATCCTAACATATGTCTTTTACCGACTATTAGTCACGGCGTGGTCGGACAGGACAACAAACACAATAAATGAGATCCTGATCCTTCTTAATAACACGTCTGGTGCGTGTACGTGTCTTGAACAGGCCTGTCCTTCAGCTCCAGGAGGAGTGGGCTCTATCCCTACACGTCGTTCATCATGGCTGCGTTTAAAACTGAAGTGAAAGCTTTTTGTATTAATCACAAAGAGCTCAAGTCAAGGCTTTGCACTCCGTCGCTTCAGCCAATTTACATCGGCCATAATTCACGCTAAACATTTCTGCTAAAATGTCATTTTGTGTTTGTAATTAATTTCTAAATTAATAAAATGCAAAAATGTCATGAGTTATGGACGCGGACCTGTTCAAAAACCCTTAGTGTCTTGACGATGCATCAGCCGGAAACGGTGGAGGCCATAATACATCCCCTTTACCCCAGAGGAGAGCTGGTGCTCTCGGGGTGGTCAGTGGAGCTCACACCACGGACGTCCAGGTTCACCCACGACTCTGATGGGTCTGAAATAAATATGGTACGAGGGAGTTCAGTTGTTTTGACCAATAGTAGTAGTAACCCGCAAACCCTGATTTGATGTTGCTGTAGAGGCCAGGGGAGGGACTAAAGTTAATTTTCACTACAATTGGTCAAAGTGGTAACCCGCAAACTCTGATTTGATGTTGCTGTAGAGGCCAGTGGAGGGACTAAAGTAAAGCTCCACTACGATTGGCCAAAGTGGTAACCCGCAAACTCTGATTTGATGTTGCTGTAGAGGCCAGGGGAGGGACTAAAGTAAAGCTCCTCTACGATAGGTCAAAGTGGTAACCCGCAAACCCTGATTTGATGTTGCTATAGAGGCCAGGGGAGGGACTAAAGTAAAGCTCCACTACGATTGGTCAAAGTTGTAACCTGCAAACCCTGATTTGATGTTGCTGTAGAGGCAAGGGGAGGGACTTAAGTAAAGCTCCTCTACGATTGGTCAAAGTGGTAACCCGCAAACTCTGATTTGATGTTGCTGTAGAGGTCAGGGGAGGGACTAAAGTAAAGCTCCACTACTATTGGTCAAAGTGGTAACCCACAAACCCTGGTTTGATGTTGCTGTAAAGGCCAGGGGAGGGACTAAAGTAAAGCTCCACTACGATTGGTCAAAATCTGATTTGATGTCAGGGTAAGGGACTAAACTCTACTATTGGTCAAGCAACTTCCAAACTATAGATTTCAATATAGTAATATCAGTCAGAAATATGAAATGCCGGTTGCATTCTTTTGAAAAGACCTCTAGCTCCAGCTGACTCAACAGGGCCAGAAAAATCATTGAAAATCAGAACGGATTAGGAATGAATTAAGTAAATTAAGAAAGTTAAATAAGAAATTGTACCAGACAAACGCTGTGACTATTGTGTGGGTTTCTCTGGCTTCCCCCAGCAGATGGCTGCAGGAGAGCAGCCTGAATGGCCCAAAAAGGACAGAGGAACATCACTGTGTACGATTGGTTGACACTGAAGAGCTTTATTATTGAAGATTCCAAGTGACACTAACAATCCAACAATCCTATTTATTTACATGATCTATTTACATGTTTATGCCAATGTATTTTCCCACCCACATTCGTGTGTAGCTGAAATTCTCAGAAAATAAATGTCATGGTGCATGGAGGGGTCACAAAGCTCCAGTCAGATCCAGATTATCAATAGATCTGTGGCTCACATTGTTCTGTATATTAGCCCTGTCCTTCACCTGTGGTCGATGACAGGGTGGCCCTCTCTATAGGCGTATACAGGCCTGTGTTAGGTTACCTGCTGCTACATGAGCTCTGATGGGTCCAGGCTAATGCAGGCCACGGGCTCCTGATCAAAAGGCCCTGAGAGTGGGGGGTCAGAATGAAAGGGAGACGGGGGAGTATGGGAGAGAGAGAGGGTAACTACCTGTCACATCCACACACACCTGCAGACAGCTCACATGTTAACTCTACGGATTTGAGTTCAGATGATATTGTATGTTTGGATTTAGCTTCCAGAAAATGAGCAGAAATACTGTATATCCTTGAGTGGCTCAGGTGGTAGAGGGCAACATGATCAGATCTGTCACCTCACAGGAAGAGTCCCTGGGTGGGTTTCTGGACCGGACAGAGCCTTACTGGTTTCTAAATACAATGTCAGCAGTTGGTAGAGCAGTGGCCTTTAACCGAAGACTTGATGGTTCGAATTCTGGGCAAGACACTCAACCCTCACTGCCTACTGTTTGTATGATTGGCAGTGATCTGAGAACCTGTAGGGTCGGTATTGCTGCCACATCTTTGTCAGTCTGCCCCACGGCCTAACACTGCGTAGAGATAAGTGCTTAATCCTCACGCCAACCAGTTGGTACTAATGTTGTGTTCTTGGGCAAGACACTTTAGGTCCTTGCCTGAATTTGGTGTGTTTGACATGGACCTGGATTCTTCGTCGATGACCCGCTCTACAGCCCTCCTGTGTAGCCTCAGATTCCTGTCAGCCCCACACAGCCACTGCGTACACCCCACATTCGTCTCTATTGATTTCCAACATGGCTACTGGTGTTAGTTCTGGAGACATTGATGTAGATTACGATCCTGAAATTCTCAAGTGTTTCGTGTCATCTCCAAAGTAGCCCATTTCCAGCGGTCGGGCGGCCCGCTGATGGCAACATCCATAATGTGTCCTTTGATATTTCATTCTCCCGTGTGTGTGCCGTGACACTCACATGTAATCGATATAGAGACACACAGGACTCTCGTGTCCGTACAAGGGTGGACCGTGTCTGCTCCGATCCCCGATCCGTTCCACAGTTCAGGCTTCCAATTAACCTGAGCGGATCCCCGCCACAATCACGCTGGGCCCCTATTGACAAGCCACATGAAAAGAATAATGTTGTTAGGATGATGTAGCTCACGGTGTGGGGGCGAGTGTGTCTGACAAGGAGGAGTGTGGCAGTCATTTATCAAGTCTCCGCTGGTCACAGTGGGGCCACACGGGGCTGGGGGTTTACACCATCACCCCCACTCGGCTTCATCAGGTCGTTTCAATAAGTCCTCATCATCAGAAAGTGAATGGTGACGCATTAGACCAATGGGATACGCCCACTGTCAAAGAACATTAGGATAAATGCATATGCACAATACATTTGGATGTTTTATTCAATTTTGGAACAAACGACTTGAACTCTCTGCAAACATTAGAGGTCAAACATTAGAGGTCAAACATTAGAGGTCAATCATTAGAGGTCAAACATTAGAGGTCAAACATGAGAGGTCAAACATTAGAGGTCCAACATTAGAGGTCAAACATTAGAGGTCAAACATTAAAAGGGAAAGATACTGAATCAGTCAATCTTACAACTTAATACAACTCAAAGCACGTCACATAGACATGTTCCATTTCACTTTGAGTAAAGCTGGAACCAAACAGACAGACACTAAGACAGATAGACAAACATACATACATACAGACAGACAAACATACAGACAGACAGACAGACAGACAAACATACATACAGACAGACAAACATACAGACAGACAGACAGACAGACAGACAAACAGACAGTGAGCTCCGTTGGGAATATTTCTACAATATGTTGAACAGAAATGAGCCACCTTAAATAAAGTAACTGTAGAGCAGAGTATGTATGGTCTTGTACAAAGCCCCATTAGCCTCCGTTCATATGAAAGGCCTGTGTCACTGTGGCGTGTGCTGACCATTATACCATTACAATACACACAAACAAGTCACATGAACACAAATCTGTAACACTTCAATGTATAATGGCACTTTTGATCCAACAGCGGCGATGTTTGTCCCCCTTTAAGCCAGTATACAGTTACAGTATTTTGAATATTTGGGGTAAAAGTACAACATGGTGGTTTTTGGGGATGTCGAGAGCATGTCGTTGTGTCCCTGGGCAAGACACTTAACCCTATGAATGAATGTGGTTGTGTGATTGGTGGTGGTCGGAGGGGCGGTAGGCCACGCCTCTGTCAGTGTGCCCCAGGGCAGCTGTGGCTTACCACCACCGCGTATGAGGAGTGAATGAATATTGTATTTGTAAATCATCTTCGAAAAAGCTCTATATAAAACTGATGCATTACTATTATATATTTGCTCTATATACACAAAAAAATGAATACAAAATATATAAATTTCTATGCAAATCTCCTTTTCTGCTAAAATGGTGGGTGTTTCCTCAAATTTGAAAATAAATGACCCCAAACACATCTGCCCCTGAGTCCATCGTTCACACGTTCCCGATGGACCCGGTCCCTCCCTTTTCTTTGTCCCGGTCTAAACATTAACTAGTAATGATCTGACCAGTAGATTAGTCTTTACTCCAACACTCACAGAAGCCCTTTGACCCACCACCGCCCACTGTACAACATCTGTCCCGCTCATGATGGACTGATTTATTTGTATACACTACTCTCAAAGTGGGGAAATGTGTCTTGATGATCCGGCTGACCACCTCCAAAGAACAAAAAAATCATAATCCCGAAGTTGCCTGGTACCTGTTTATTTGTCAACGTTGACGTTTTTTATGAATCCCGCTCGAGAACAGATGTGCCTTAACTGCTGGACTGGGACGCTAGATCAATCCATTTATTTTCCCCCACGTCCGCGGAGAGACAACATACAAATTGAGACTGTATCTAAGTTACAATAGCAGCCAAGTGTGGCCTGCTCGGGTTTCAGCCGTGATGGAGCGTGTGTTTAGACGCTCAGGGCCAAACTCTAAAAGCATTGTTACATTGACAAGGCCGGAGCGGTGAAAGAATGCCTTGTCCGTGTTTACCAACCCTTCCTGGGCACCTCTGCCATTGGCTACTGGGATATAAAAAATCAGCTCAAGGTGCACGATCATTAAGACGGATGTAGTTCCACTCAGTGTCACACAGAGCCCAAATCCTCAGCACACAGGCTCCAAGATGTGTCCTATATGACACAGAGAACGCCTGTACCAGTTTATCTGTGCTCTCAGGTGCTTTAGAGAAGTGTATTTAGTAAAGATGACCAGGGCTAGCACGAGCCAACGAGCCACATGCTGATAGAATTGAATTGTGGCTAATAGGATTTTCGCTTTGTCTAGTTGAATTTTACACGTTTCATTTTACATGTCTTATGTGAAACATGAAAAGCAAGAATATATTAAAACCCTTTTCTCAGCTTATCACATGAAAGAACTGTGGCTAGTAAATGTCTAAATTGGCTAGTAAATCTTGAAGCATACTAGCCACAATGGCCAGTGAGCAGAAAAGTGGCCCGGCTCCGACCGCAGGAGATCAGAGCGTGTTCAGTGTGGCCCGGCTCCGACCGCAGGAGATCAGAGCGTGTTCAGTGTGGCCCTGTCCCTTTAAAACTTTCCATTTGTTATGTTTGCTCATCCCATTAGCACCATCTATTATCATTAGTGAGAGAGAAGCCTCTTCCTGCTGCGGTGGAGAGGAGCTTCAATGGTGCATCAGATTAATATTTTCCCACAGAAACATGCAGCTAACCCAGGATTTAACCAGAGCTAAAGTCAGACTTAGCCAGTACTAAACTGCGCCTGAATCAGGACTAAACTAGGACCAGGCCGAGACTAAACCATGCAAGATACACACCACGCAGCTGTGGCTACAAGGAGCTTACCACCACCCGTGTGACTGGGGTGGATGATTATTGCAACTGAAAAGTGTCTTTGAGTTGAGGATTATTATTATGAAAACAGATCTAACCTTAATCTGGACTAAACCAGGTCTAAATCAGATCTAAACCGTGACTAAACCGGCACTAAACCAAGACTAAACCAGGACTAAACCAGGACTGAACCAAGACTAAATCAGGACTAAACCAGGATTGAACCAAGACTAAACCAGGACTAAACCAGGTCGGAACCTGGACTAAACCAGTTCTAAACTGGGAATAAACTGGGACTAAACCAGTTCTAAACTGGGAATAAACTGGGACTAAACCAGTTCTAAAACAAAAAAAAACAAAAAAATTCTCTGACCCTGTTCTATGAGGTAAAGGTAATCTGTGACATTTTACTTTAGTTCCTCCCCTGGACTCTACAGCAACATCAAATCATGAGTTCATGAGGGCTACTACACCGCTTAGTCCTGGTTTGGTTCTCATGTAGATCTGGCTTAGTCCTGGTTTGGTTCTCATGTAGATCTGGCTTAGTCCTGGTTTGGTTCTCATGTAGATCTGGTTTAGTCCTGGTTTGGTTCTCATATAGATCTGGTTTAGTCCTGGTTTGGTTCTCATGTAGATCTGGTTTAGTCCTGGTTTGGTTCTCATGTAGATCTGGTTTAGTCCTGGTTTGGTTCTCATTTAGTGGTGATTTTCACCTTGTTAAGACCTTTCTTCAGACTTGGTTTTGTCGAGGAGCCCCCAGTGGACCCCTCCACCTCCTGGGCCCTGACTGCACTCCCTGACACTACGCCCCTGACTGAAACTTTCAGGATAGTTCAAGTCAGAGTCTAAACTTCATGTAGCCTTCCTTTAGGGGCCGGTCCCCTGTCCCACATGCCCTGTCCCACGTCCCATTATGAATGATGGGACACAAGGCCTCTTCGAAGTGGGACAGGTGCAGCCTCAGTCACTCTCTAATCCTCCAACGGTGATTAATGCTTTTCTTAATGTATTCACGACTGTAATACCAGTCCCCCGCCACTAACCTTGCGTAAAAATGCAAATGATTGGAGACAGAGTGCTGGAAACACAATGGGCCGGGCTGAAGCCTTGAGAAGGGGGTGTGCATATTTCCCGATTTCAACAAAAACAACCTCCAGACTTCAGATTAGCTTTTGTTTAAGTGTCGGTGGTAAGGATAATGAGGTAGAACTTTCAGAAAAGTGCCACTAACAGTAGAGCTGGAGGAAGTGTCTGGGGAGGAAGAAGATGGATGGTTTCCTAAAAAAGGAAATTGATCAGAAAAAATGATAAATGTCCCTCCTCTGGCCTCTAGAGCAACATCAAATCAGAGTTTGTGTGGGTGACTACACCCCTCAAAAACTGGACTACTCTTGGTCATAATAGTAGCCCACAAAAATGCTGTCGTCTGTAGAGGCCAAAGGGAAACTCAGCTACAATTGGTCAAAGTGGTAACCCTTATACTCTGATTTGATGTTGCTCTAGAGGCCAGGGGCGGGACTAAAGTGAAACTCAGCTACAATCGGTCAAAGTTATAACCCTTGAACTCTGATTTGATGTTGCTCTAGAGGCCAGGGGCGGGACTAAAGTGAAATTCAGATACAATTGGTCAACGTGGTAACCCTTGAACTCTGATTTGATGTTGCTGTAGAGGCCAGGGGCGGGACTAAGGTGAAACTCAGCTACCATTGGTCAAAGTGGTAACCCGTGAACTCTGATTTGATGTTTCTGTAGAGGCCTTGGACGTGGCTGAAGTAAAATAATAATTAACACAGATGACCCACCGTACATCAGGGTCAGACAGTGAATCTTTCAGGGTTTTGATTTTGTTGTGAATAAATAAATCTGATAAAAAGTCACATTTGAGTCACGGTCCTTGTTTGGTGATAGTTTACATTTTTTTTTATTTATTTATTTTTTTTTTTTATGCATTTTTTTTCATTCATGTTTATTCCATGATTTATTTGCCTTTTTACAGCATCCCAACTTTCTGTTTCTGTTTAAATGTGAAAGTGAATTGTAAAGCAGCCGTCTGAAGTTTCTCATGTGAGTGTTTGCTGATTGCTGAGGCAGTCTGTTCATCACCAACTTTCCACCCTTCTCTTTTATCATCATAAATAATGTTGATTAATTAACAAGTCAAAACCACTGGGGATAATCTGAGTGGAATATATCACTGTCAGACGAACTGTTGAATATTACATTTACACCAGGAGCACTTTAATTACCACACTCTACATATACATATTTTGTTCTCAGCCCAACTGTTTTTGGGTGAAGATGGTTGCTGGTAGATCAGATATGATTTGATACGTTTATTCACCAACCATGAAAAATGTATAAAATGTTATATATAAGGAGGCTCATTTTTAGGGATGCATTTGAGGGATTTCTTGGCTGGTACCGATATTTCAGTTACTGTTTGGCTGGTACCGATTCTGATACCGATATTCTGTAAACATGTGTTTCCTGAGCCTATTTTTGAATCCATAAATATAATAATTTGATTACATCTGGTTACACAGTCCAATGGTGTTTTCTGTCTGTGTCTGAACTAAATATTAGAAGTCATGCTTGATGTACAACACATTAACATCGTCCATCTGTGTAGACCGATACCGATCTCAGTCAAAAGTGGAAATATGTGGAGCCGATGTTGAGCCGATATATATCTGTGCGTCACTAGTAATCTTACTTAAAGCCTTAGTCAGAATGATCCAGAAAAAAAAAAAAAAAAAAAGAAAAAAAAGTTAAATAATATGTTTCACAATTTTAGTAATCAAATTATAATTTAGAATTCACAAATGAAAGTGTGTGATTAAGACCTATATTTCACAATCGGCCATTATGTTTCCAATTTATTTTTATTTTTTGTATCGGTTTTCTCAACACTCAAAGACGCTTTACAATTACATTTTTCATTCACTCCTCAGTCACATTTGTGTAGCCACAGCTGCCCTGGGGCACACTGACAGAGGTGTGGCCCCTCTGACCACCACCAATTTTAGGTTGATTTAAAAAAATGTGCATATTTCCAAGCATGGCCCTCTATAAGAATGTTTAGTATGTAACATGTAACATGCTGAGACGCGTTTATGTCACACATTACAGATACGTCAGAACTTTATAGTATTTTTAATGTGACTTTTTAAAGTGTCATGGACTTGACCTGGTTATTATTTCAGGATCATTTCTTGGATTGGTTGGTTCTTCGTATCTCACCTGCACAGGGACGACGCGGTTCATGCTCCACGCACTTAACCTGAAATTAAAATCTGAAGTTGGAGGGAGGTGCTCCGAGGGGCAAACAGAGGGAGGCTTTTGGGGAAATCGGACGGTTGATAGCTGTTTGTTGTTGGGCGCTACAAGTTCTATATATATTCTTTACTAAAACAGTGTCTCACGAGCCCAAATGTGAGCATGGTCGTGATCAACAGAACTGCAATCCTGTTTAAGTGAAACTGTGAAAATTCTTTAAATATATGAGCCATGAAGGTTGTATTTGAGAAGGTTATTTAGTAAATTTTAAGTAGTAAGGTGAGTTAGTAAGTTAGTAAGTTAGTAGGTTAGTAGGTTAGTAGGTTAGTAAGGCGATAGAAACTCAGGGAGAAGAGCTCGGAGTGATAGTCTGGATTTGAACCCACGACACAGGGGTGAGCTATGACACGTATGGTTCACGATGTAAGTGTAACGTTTTTAATGGAATTATAACAAAAAATATTGAATCAGATTTTTTTTTTTTTTTTTTTTTTAATTATTTTCGAAAGTGGGTTTCGAAAATAATTTCAAAACCCACTTTTGGATACTGATCCACTGTTTAGGAACCATTTACCACCATGTTACCATATAGGACCATGGCCATAAAACACAAATCCCACTGTTAGCATTCATTGACTTCATATGCACTGAAGCCTTTCTCTCTTGATTGTAAGGTTTAAAATATGGTCCTGTTTTACCTTGCGTGAGCATCGTTCACTCAAGCAGCCCCTGTCTTCATTATATCTCTCACGGGTATATCTTATTATACCTTCTAATATCACCCTATAACACCCCCGCCCCCGCCCATAAAAAGAGAAAGAGTTCAAGATAACACCTAATAGATTTAAAAAAAAAATATATATATATATATATATTT